>VYZT01035255.1:552-32470 GCA_013400735.1 Pomatostomus ruficeps
TTTTTTTTTTTTTTTTTTTTTTTTGTTCACTCAGGTTTCTGATGGCAGCTTTGTACTACACAGAGACAGGCTGCTGTCTTCCTGGGCAAGAAGAAGCTATGGAGATGTTGAGGGAGAAGTGGCAGCAGCATGAATTTCTTGTGTAGACTGTGAATGGATCAGTCATGCAGCCTGTTATGGACCTCAGCTCCTTGTGATGGCTCTTGCATGGGTATAATCACACCCAGACCACACCAACCCATCAATCACAGAAGCTGCATGCTCCCATGTTGCAAGCCATAGGACATTTCCACCAAATTTTAGTCCTAGTGAAAGGCCAGCTCCTGCTGGCCAGAGTGAGGCAGCAGGACAAATGAATGGCAGTATCAGTAAGCTGTGTCACTCCAAAGGCAGAGGTAGTTACATAAAAAGCAGGCCAGCCCTACAAAGAAAAACAATACTTCATACTGCAGAGGAAGTCAACTCTTCTCCCCCAAGTCATTGCCAATCTGAGGTGAAAGCAAATTTATCATTCCAAATCATAATATTGGAGAATTATGTAAATGAGCAAAAGCAGGCTTCTGGGATACAGCAAAATACCTGCACTGAAACACAGCACCAAAGCATCACCAGTCTCAAGGGGAGGAAAACTCTGCTCCCTACTCTTTCTGCAGACAAATTTTGTAATTAGAGAGTGAAAATATTCTCCTTGATCCCCATCTTTCTTATAGGCCACGCTTAAGTATTGAAAGGGACCAATTTGTCTCTCCATGGAGCCTTCCATTCTCCAAGTTGAAAAATCCCAACTGTCTCAGCTAGTCCTCACAGGAGAGGTGCTCCAGCTCTCGGATCATCTTTGTGACCTCCTTTGGATTCACTGCAACAGGTTCACATCCTTCATGTGCTGGGGCCCCAGATCCAGACACAGCATTCCAGGTGAGGTCTCACCAGAGCAGAGGAGGAGAATGCCCTCCCTTGACATGCTGGCAAGTCTGCTTTTCAGGCAGCCCAGCCATGTTTCTGCCAGCCTTCATCCTGCCATTCTGATTTCTCTCTCATTTATTGAGCAAACATCTGAGAAACCTAGGTTAGGTTTCAGGGTTCACATCTTAGGTTCAAGTCTTGCAGGCCACCTGCAAGAAACGTGATATCCGAAAAAGCCTGCTAGATGCCAGATCCTTGCAATGCACCAATGTCAAGGTCTCAAACACCCTGCGTAGAAGAGGGCTTTCAAGCTTTCCATTCTTCAGTGAGAAATATCCTATAGTATTTTCTGGGTCTTCTCCTGTTGCCCTTTGCATTAGCAGTTGCCTTGACCAGGACTTTCAGAAAGAGCTCAGAGGCATATTGAAGACTAATAAGAGAAAAGATGTTCTCTGGAGGGCTTGCTATACATGAGGGCAAATCTTCACCATAACTGGCAGCACCTGGAAAAGAACCTTCAGATGCCCAGAGTCAAATCAGGTCAATCAGGGATGCAGATTGGTTATCTTGCCTTGGCCCTAACTAATTATCGTACTCAGTTTTTCAGACCTTTCAGATATTTTTCTAATCCACCCTGGGAAACTGAACTACATGTCTTTGGGAAGGTATGTACTGGGTTGGTGTTCTGGAGAGAGATTGTAGCAGTGGGGTGCTCTGTGCATCCTAAAGAAAAGTACACAGTTTTCCAACTTGAGTGAATCACCACAGCAATTTCTGATACAGACCTCCCCAGCACTCCTAAATCTGTACACAATATGGAGGAGGTTGAATGTCACCTCAGAGGACCTCTCAGAATTAGCACTCTTGTACCAGAGAACTGAAAAAAAATACATTTTCCTAGATTTAATGCCAAATCCTGTACCTTTGCTGAATTTTACTATTTAATCTTCTCTTGTACATGTTTTTTGCCATTTCTGTGACTGAAAACCACTTAGTTACTTCTGTTGCAAGACCTTTTGCACCTAATTTCCTCACATCCTCCACAAAAATAAAATTTAAGGACCCTTAGGGGAAACTGATTCTTCCTAGCTAATAAAATAAAGAAATGCAGTGGTTTATTTCTTGTCCACAGATTCTCTTTAGGGTCTGCAGGCACTCATAACACCAAGAGACTCACTGTACTGCCTTCCGTAAATATGCTACAGAGTATTGCCACCACTCCTGTCACACCACCACATATTGCTCTAGGCAATCACCACCATGGAAGAGTATCTGCTAGGATTCAGAGTCTGTCATGACGACATAATTCCTTTTTTTTCTCCTGCATTTGAAGTTTACACGTGCTTGCCTTAGTTTGTTTGCCTAGGGGATTCCGTTTTCCATCTGTCATTCTGGGGAGGATAATATTCTCAGTGATACTGCACTGCTTTCCTTTTGTTGATTTTTTCCCCAGGCACTGGGGAGAACATAACCTTAAGATGGGCATTTTGCATATGCCATTCATTTAGAGCATTGGTTGTTGGAGCAAAGATCAATGAAGGGGAAAAATATCCACGTTCCTCTGCAGGGCACTGGAACGTAGTCTGAGGTAGAGGAATGGTCCCAGAAACAGCTGTGGCACGAGGCTCTTCACAGGGCCCAGCTAACTCTGACTTCTCTCTTGTCCCACAACAGTGACAAATAGCAGCCAGTCCAGACTGAAAAAAATCAGGTACCTGTTCTTTATCATTGCTTTGTTCTGTGGGCTGGTTCATGGGAAAAATGGAGGAAACATCATCAAGCTGCTCATGAGGATGTGAATTTAGCAGGAGCAGGGCTCGAGTGAGGCCCCAGCTTTTCATTGAGAGCACAACACTCCCACCAACTTAGCCCCACAGGTAACCCAAGCAAAGGAAAAATGGAAATTTCATCTCACTTTCTTCCTCTCTGTAAGCAAGTCGATAAATTTAATTTCTCTCTTTTCCTGCAGAATCTTCTGATAGAAATACTTGCATTCTAAAAATCTTTTCTGGAACAAAATCTGCACCTTAATTCAGCTTGGACTGCAAAATTCTAAATAACGTTATTTGGATTCTCCTCAGTTACACTGGTTTGGCACTGGCTATGCTGGAGTGATGTCAATCAAAGGGGAAAAGTCATCTCACTTTATTATTGCTCCATGCTTGATTCTCTTTCTCTGTAGTTTATCCCTTTGCAATTATATAGAGATCTGTCACATGATTATTAGCATAACTAAGTTCAGCAGCTAATCGTCACTTAAATTTCCTTGTTATGAAATTCCATGCAAAAAAAAGAGAAGGTATAGCAAAAGCTTATTTGGAAAAGAAAATATTCCAGATTGGTATATTCATTAACAACTGTCTAATAGTCAAATTCTTGGCACATTATTGTTGTAACTCTTCCCAGCAAGACACAGAAACTGGCAAAGCAATCATCAAAGCACAAAAGCATATGTCTTAAGTAGATGCTTTAAATTAATCATATGGTCAAGCACTTTGCTGGACAGGGAACTCTACATTACACAGCGATTGCTTCCAGAGGTCTGGCCCACTAGAAAGTACAGACTGACAGACAAGGAAGTGTAGGGTTGACAAAAGGAAAAACCTACTTGAAATCATATAACTTCCTCTGCTTCAGATAACATAGTCTTAGTGACATAATGAAGCATGAATTTAAATAAAAAATAAAATTATTTTACTAGTCAAGACCTATCCACAGCCTTGTACTCAGCCCATAACCATGGAAGGACATCTGTGAAAAGCAGGCAGAGGCCACATGGATAGAAAGAGTGTAGGAAAAGCCAAAGGTGATTTTTGGGAGAAGAGGACAAACAACATGTCAAGGCTGATGTCACTGGCAAACCATAAAGGATGGGTGCTGTAAGAAGATGAGAGGCAGGGATGAAGCAGAACTACAATCCTGGTAGAAGGAGAAGCTTTAAGCAACACGGAGTGAAATAATTAACTGACAATTAACTACATGCAACCCTTCTGATGTGATCTGCTATAAGCATGGCTTGCCATAAATATGCTGTCATTCTAGCAGTGATTGAGAGCACTCTGCCCCATCCTGTTCCACAGCTCGTATAACCAACATAATCCTCTCCACACCATCTGTGAACATACATGAAGAGGCATTTTGCTCCATTTCCATACACAGGAATGCTTTTAAATTCCGTGTTTCTATCTACTGTTCAAAACTGGTTCTTTCGCCTATTAGCCCAGCTTCCAATGCTATTATCACAAGAGTTTTTGAAGTGTTTTTCCAAATAAAATACAGGCACAGACTTTTAAAAACATTTAAAGGACTGTTTCACTTCATGAAACCTGAAGACACAAGATAACAGAGAGGTCAGGCACTGATTGGAAGATTCTTCTGCACTTTCCAATAGGAGGGTTAGGAAGAAAGAAATTAGCTCTAAAATGGCTTTTAATGGCAATATACTTTCCTAAGGAAACAAACATCATTTTCCATACAAAGTTCAGGGTGTGCAGGTTTGTAGGGGAAGGCAACATTTTTTTAATATGCAAACAAATGCTCAGTAAATATCAGCATCTAATCATGCTATTTTGCAGTAACAAAACACCTTCTGTTATGGCTCCCATGGCTGAGGTGCATTATGAGAAAGAAATAAATTTGAAACAAATTATCACCTCTAAAAAACGTAATAGCAAGAGCAAGGACTGCTTTTGAAACAAATTATCACCTCTAAAAAACGTAATAGCAAGAGCAAGGACTGCTTTTGTTCAAATGTATTTTCTGTTTTGGGATGTATGAATTATTAGTCATAACTGTACAGGGAAGTGACTTCTTCCACTCCAAAAAAAGAAGACTAAAGTTAAAACAAAGTGGGCCCAGATTCTTATCCTAAACACATGAATTTAAGAGGAGAGTGTCTCCTCTGCCTTCAGCATAGTCTTCCTGTATTTAAGCAGGTATAAATGAGATCAGAATACCTTCCAGATACCTACAAGGAAAACACTCAAATAGCAAAACATCATTTCCAGGCAGTTCTAGTAAGTGCATTATGTTGGTGATTTAATGACTAATTGCAAAATCTGTTATCTTGGAGATGAAAAGATTTTGGAAGATTTAAGATCAGTTTTCAAGTTTAAGAAAAGCAGGAAACAAAAAGAACAATAAACTAAATACTGGAAAACACATGCATGACTCAAAGTCTTGCAATAGAAACTGCTTTAACTTCCATACATACTACCTTGATTAAAAACAATTACATGATATGCAGGAAAGTTGAGCTCTGTATCAAATGTGAATTAGAAGATTTCAGAGAACAACTGAAAATGAAAAGGACAAAGAAACATGAACCTTGCTGTTGCCCTGACTTTGCAGTGTTCAGTGTTTTCCTTTTGTGATATTCTTAAAACTTTTTCTGTACCATGGCCATGGCTTTTTTCTTAACAATTATCTATGTTTTCTTAAACTGTATCTATGTTATAAATTCCAGTATACTGGGTAGAGAAATATGATTGACAAGTACTTTAACCAGTAGATTATGAAAAGTAGTAATTTCTACCTTCAATCCACAGTAATGTGTAAAAACATATAAATAAAAGTCAAAGAGTTCTACCCTCTCTCTTCCTGCTCTCTCTCCTGCTGCGTCTGTGTGTTCTTTGTGTAGCTCTCCTTCAAGCCCTCAACCTAACAAACCTGCCTAAAAAGTACCATACCTTGCTTTGCCAAAACTGGAGGCCACAGCAGTAACACTTAGCAGGCAAAACAGCAACATCTGGACAAGGCTTGGGAGGCCACCATCTTCCAAATCCATCCATCAGAACTGCCAGATGAGCAAAGTGTCTCAGGCACTGAAGTGTCTAAGGCAACTTACTCAGCAGTGTACAGATAAAGGAGTAGGAGGACAACAGCCCAGGAGAACATGGAGAACAGACTGTTCTGTTAAAGGTGGAAGAGCTTATAAATATTGTTACAGGGGCCTGGCTGTGTGAGCAACCCATGATTACACAGTGGGACAAGACAGTGACTCTCGCTGGGTAAAATCTGCCTCTGAAGAAAAGGCCACTTTGTTTAGAAGGCTCAAGTAGGACATAAATAATGGAAAAGCCTTATAATGGCTTCTCTCAGTGAGCTGAATTTAGCCTTCTGTGCCTACCCTGATGACTAGAAGGAGAAATAGAATATTTGGGGCAAGAAAAAGAGTTCTGAGTTAATTTAGAGCTGTTTTTCAAATAAGTTTCTGGGCCAGAGGTCGGTGTTGGACTTGATGATGCTTGTGGGCCCCTTCCAACTCAGGATATTCTATGATTCTGTGATTGTAGGTTTCATGCACACTTTGGTAGGTTTGGAATATTTTCCTTGTCTTTTATTTCCGTCTCTGAAAAGAAAATAATCTTGAATTTTCCAGACTGTACATAAGAGCTTCAAGTGCCCAGGAGGCATAGAAACATGCAAATCCTTGGCTTATCTGGGAAAAAGAGTGTCCTGAGAGTAGTCACAGAAATGCTGGAAACTATGAGCCATTAGTGGTATTGGCATAGATACATATAATGTAAACTGGCAGCACAGACTCAAAACATTAATACCCAAGCAAAATTAACCCTGCACACTTGTAAGTACAAAGAAATGCCAAGTAACTGCTTTGCAAAGAATGGTAAAATACAATGTAATAGAGAAAAGCAGATGATAAACACTTTAAAGGAAAGAAAAGTTGTGTTGGTGCCTCCATTTTCTTCTGATCTCGTTGACCTACTTCTAGAGATGTACACATCTTATGCACACAGCTTATGTACACAGCTTATCCCTTGTAATATATCACTGTGTTAACTTAAATTATGCCAGTGCTTTGGAATCAGGAAATCAAGGATGATAGCAGACCTGTTGTGCAGTGCTCACAGGCAAGGGAAGGATAGATACCAGCTAATTCAAGAAGACCATGGAAGACTAGCACAAAGAAAGTGCATTTGATATGAAATGAAGTTAGCATGCCCTTTCCCAGTGGAACACAAAGCAGATTCCAGAATTACTCTTACTACGCCACCACCATTCTGTGTAAGACCAACATTTACACACAGATAATAAGAACAGGAAAGGTTTTCTGAACACACAAATCTTACCCCTGTCATCGACTCCAGGGCATGGTGTTAGTCATCCCTGCAGTAAACTCTAATCATGCGGGGCTATAATTAGACAAGCAGGCAAAAGTGGGCCAACTATGCCTTTTAAGAAAATTAAACCAAATCTCTCAGCCATTCAGGTAAAGAAAAGCCAGGGTGGGAGGCACTGGGAAGGGCAGAAGTGAGACTGTAGGACAGAGGTGCACTGAGAAATCTGTGCAGAAAAAGAGATTGGGGTACCCTCAATACCCCTCACTCCTATGGAGACACTGACATATGCTGGAAAGCACGAGATTCCTTTTGCTGCTTTTCTTCTTTCTACCCCAGCTCCTTTGTAACCATTGATCCCTCCCACAGCCATAATCCTGCCTCCATAGGACCCTTCAGCCTGCACCTACTATCCTGCTCCTTTGGAAACATCTCCTCCACGATTCACCCTGGGCCAGAAGGAGATAAGCATCCTCCTCTTACTCTGCACACTGAACAGAAGAGAACCAAAAGAAGAAGGAGAACACGAAAAAAGTGTGAACATCTCCAGTCTAAACAGTCAAGGAAGACAAAAAAAGCATGGGAAAAAGTAATCTGAATTCCATCTGTTAATGGGAAACTAGAAGCAGAGGTGAAGTTCCAAGAAGGCTGGCAGAGGAACCAAAAAAGCAATCCATCTCTCCTAAAACTGATGCAGTTTCAAGCTTAATTCTTACTCGCATTATTTTAGATTTAACACAAAAAAACTAAGTATGTGTCTAATAACCAGCATTCAACAGACAGTTCAGCTATGTTTTAAAAGCATGTCTAATTTTCTTCTTTTATCAGATTTCCTATCTCTAATGTCAGATATTTACTGAGATCTATTTCTTTTCCTTCCTCTGCTTCTTAGTCCATGTAACTATCAAGTATAAGGACCTGTATTTTACTAAAATATCTGTATTTACTGGGGCTTTTTTCCAATATTGTCTGTTCACTTTGTCTTATCCTTGTGCTTTTCTAGTCCCACTATGTGAATGCAAAAACAAAATTAATATCCACAGCCAAATTAAGTTGCAATTCATGAATACAAACCTAGAGAAGGATAAGCAGAAACTTCCTCTGCTGTCATGCATGGCATTCATTTCTCTGTTAATTAACAGCTCTTATTCCTTTAGGATTGCTTTGTCCATTGATAATTTCTCAAAACAGCTCATTATTTTATCCAACTGATTATATTGTTGCTTTATAAAAGGCATTTCTTATTTGTCATCTCAATGACAAATAATACACAGCCTCAGTGTAGAGACAAGAGGTTTTGCTCTTGTTCTTCCTGAAAGGCTTGTATTTTAATCAAGTCACAACATAATTACATTGTTTTATGTAAATATCAACATAAAATCTAGATCTTAACTACAACATTCTCCATTTATCCAGTTAAGTGCTTCTGTGTTCCTCAACACTTTTGTGTTTGACCATCTCATGCTGCTTAAGGTATTTTCATAGGGCAGAGCTATTTTCCTGGACAGAGTGCTGAAGCAAAGATGGAGAGTTCATAAAAGAACGAACAGATCCAGATGTGCACTACTGATGGGGGGGTTGAGCTTGTCTCCCCACACACCCAGCCCAGGATGCTCCCAGGTTCCTTGTGCCGGCACCAGCTCCGACACAGCAGTGCAGCCAGCCAGGCTCAGTAGCCACAGAATTACAGTTGCTTTTCTCCAGACATCAGGGCCACGTACTTCTGCCTGGTAAACCCTTTTGTGGCATAAAGCATGGATGGGGCTTTGAGCAGACTGGTCTACTCAAAGGTATCCCTCCCTGCCCATGGCAGAGGTCTGGAACTAGATGATCTTTAAGGGCCCCTCCAACCTGAATGATTCCATGAAAACAGCTTCTAAAATCCTATCTTGTAAAGTGGTTGTAATTTGACAGGGATTTATTTTTTTCCATAGAATTTAGTTCAGCCTACAAGATGTTGCATGCAAGAATATTCCTCCTCTAGAAGTATGCAGGGTGCTCTCCTGAAGAAGCCTGCCAATTCATTTTGGATATTGGCAACAAGCTGGATCTTTCTCACAAAGCCAGGACGCAGATCAGACAGGAACAGCAAGCAGCAATAGATCTCCACTTTGTCATGAACAGGTACTATAAATTCTTAATCAGGTTACTAAGCCTCTTCGCACTCTTTGGCAGAACCAACTGTGGACCTGGTTATTTATTCTATTGCCAGAAGTAGGAAAAAGGAGCAGGACTACACAGCAGTGATCTCATGATGTTGTCTCAGAATACTCCGGCAGTTCTGATTGTGTAGCTGGCACATCAGCCCTCTGCAATCTTAACCCTACAGGAATGGGACTGGAAGTGCTTATACAGCAACATAGATTGAAATGGCAGGAATAGTTCAGCTGTTATAAAATGGCATAAGTTGGAAAAAATATGGAGATTATAAAGAAGTAATTTAGGGTGAAAGGAAGTTCTTTTGAAAAGCTTAATGCTATCAATCTGCATGAGAGAAAAGATCCTTAAATCCCCAAGATGGTCTGCAGCCTGACATTTTTCACTACTCTGGGATTTCCAGATAGGTGTGATTAAGGAAAAAATACCTTGGCTATCAGTATCTGGTTCCTCTTCAGGCATCCTGTCTTGGCAGGAAGTGAGACAACCTTCCACGGTATGTTCTCCCTCCCCAAATACAACTAATTTTTGTTAGAAGGCTAACATCATCCCCATTTCATGCCTGCTTCAGGATAAGACTGCCCACTTCGAAGTGTTGGTTGCAATACCAGGAAGCCATCTGTTCAAGAGGCATAGGTTTCCCAAAGTACACCAACCTGGCATTTAGCTCCATCCCAGACGCAGAGATAAGGTAAGAACAGACAACCAATTAGTGTTCCAGCTGGTGATATGAGGGAAGAGTTAATAACACCTTTGAATACTCCATGATTTTGATAAGTATTAACTTACCAATAGCATGAAGGGTCATTTAAGACACATTAAAAATACTGGAGAAGTAAAAAAGTTATTAAATTGTGTTGGTTTAGAGTTTTCCTGTGATGTTATTTTAGCTCTAAGAGTAATAACTTTGTTAGTGGTTTTCCGTACTAGCATGTTTCCATTTACTTGGCAAAAGGGATGACAACAAAAGTTCTATCAAAACGTCACTGGATCACATGAGAAACTAAATACTTACAATAATGATTAGGTTAAATTATCTCCTCTGGCCTCCTTGGAGGTAATTTAGGATTACTGAGTTCTAGTATTGTCAAAAAGAACCTTTGTAGAATACCATATGGCTAAAAACATAATGAGCTTTACTAAAGTTCAGCAGAAGGTGTGTGTTTGTATGCAGTGACTAAGCATATGCAAGTAGGAGGCAATTACAGATGGCTGGAAATATGCTACTACTGCAAAATACATATGATGTTTTGTATCCCAGACCAGAAAACAGAAATGCTCTAAAGTACCAAGCTTGGCTACTAGCTAATACTGTGATTCTGATTTTGTGTTATTTAGGACCACAGCATCATACTCAGCAGCTGCAGATCAGCAACAAAAAGTTGCTCACTTCTGTTTCTTAGATTGAAAACAAGTCAATGCAATCATGGAAAGTATGCAGAGGTAAGGAGAATGGACCAAGTGGGAAACTATGATACATCCAGTAAAAGTCCCATTAAAGACAAAAATATGAGTTAACTGTGACACAGCCATGCTTAGGGCACTTAGGAAATGAAATCTCTTTACTATATGTGTCAGAGTGCTTAGCCTGCATTCTCTCCTCCATTTTGGGGTTGCCTTATTGATTTTTTTCCATACTACTGTTCTGAGATTGGTTTGGGCTGCTGCTGATTGTAAAATGTAAATTTGAGGAGTGTTCATTCTCTTAGATAAACTATACATGTGTATTTGTCACTTTACCTAAGAAGTCACTGTTGCATTGAGATATCAGTCCTCACAGTATTTACCAATTTTCACCTTAACTGGAGATGGAGGTGTCCTGGAGAGGCTTGTCAAGAGATTGCTTTGGAAGTGTTGAATGGGAACTATCATAACTGTGAGGTTTGTTGGAGAGGTCAAGGAAGTAAACAAGTTGCAGTCCCTTCCCACCTATGCGAAGGAACAGACACCTGGCATTGGATGACAGGTTTGTGTTTGGAAAAGAGGTATTTACAAAATAAACCCAAAACAACAACTTCAAAACCAAACCACAAACCACTCCCTATTCCATACATTTAGGTTTCAAACCAAAGAATAAGCGTACTGATGTCTACCAACTGATCCAAGGTGGATTAAATGGAAAGAGACGCCCTGATTTTGAGACAGAATAAGTCCATAAAAGGATAGAAGGCATGACTAGGACCCATGCTACTCATGCCATTAGCTTTGCACTGGGAAAGACAAATGACAAATAACAAGGCATTTTATATAGCTATAAAAATATATTTATACTCTAAATAAAAAAATATTATACAATACATTGCATTGTATAATATTATAGTATATTATACATAATTATGTTTTATATCGATGATATATATAATTTATATAAATTAGAGCTATTCATTTCTTCTTTCTTTTTTTCCCTCTAAGTTCTGTTCAGCAGCCATATTGTAGGGTCAGCAGGGCACAGAATTCTGCCTTTAAGCCTCAAAATTGCACCTTGAAAGACTGGGAAAATGAAAAGAAGCAAGCATTTCCCACTTGAATACAGGAGGTAATATACATTAGCATACTTTGGCCAGAATTTGCATGTGCAGCAAAACCCTAAGAAATAAATCAAACAGAGGCCTCTTTAGGAAAAGTTACTCTAAGAGCATTCACACTTCCTCTGTTAGGAAGTTAAGACCCATATGCAATGATGTAAAATAGGTTCCTCATCCAGAGGACAAAAATGAAAAATCATCTTTTTACTCTAAATTGCTCTCTGGTGACTTGATGGGAAGCCTCCACTGACTGTCCCTCTTGAGGGCAGTGTGAACGGCCTTAAGTGCCAGAGATGTTTATTCTGGTGAAACTGGTCATTGAAAACCTCTCAGCTTGGTCTTAAACAAGCTAACAAAAGTGTAATTTGGGCAAGTTCTGCTCTACCCCTCAGGGGTCCACCATCTCCATTGCCTCTTCCTTCTCCAAGGAGCCTCATATATTTGCTTTCTCAAAGCTTCCATTCTTCTCACTGGCCATCAGTAATGGTTGTTGTGAGGTTGGCAGCACACCTTCTAACACCCCTTCAAAAGGAGAAAACCCTCAGCAGGATGAGTGCCCAGCAGTTCTAACTCCCTCTCCCTTGTTTAAGAAAACAGAGCTCTTATTGAAGCGCTGTGTCAAGCTTTCTGGGGTTGACAGTGCTGTCAGTCACGAAGACCTATGCTCCACTACCAACTAATATGTGGTGGCTTGACATGTACAGCCTCTGCCAGCCTCTTGGAGAATGGCTGTAGGTGGACATGGGCTACACCTCAGCCATCTTAGTGCGTGGGATGAGTTGGAGAGTAGAGTCACTCCAGAGTGGGCCGGAATAGCTCTTCACTAGTGCCAGCACCCAAAAACTGGGCATTTTTACTGTTGGTAAAAAATAGCTCTAGAACAACGGCTGGAAGTGTATTTTACATTAAGAAGCTGATGGGTTTTTTTTGTTTTTTTGTTTTTTTGTTTTTTTGTTTTTTTGTTTTTTTGTTTTTTTGTTTTTTTGTTTTTTTGTTTTTTTGTTTTTTTGTTTTTTTGTTTTTTTGTTTTTTTGTTTTTTTGTTTTTTTGTTTTTTTGTTTTTTTGTTTTTTTGTTTTTTTTTTTTTTTTTTTCCCCAGATATATGGTGACTAACTCATTGCCTTCTGGAAGAACAAATCTTACTGCGAAGAGGAAAAGTCAATGGTGATAATTAGCAACAAAGTGGTATAATTGAATAAAAGTGCTAGGAGAATCTTTGACTACATGGATCCTTGAGGGCAGAGTCACAGTCTTTAAATCCTAAGCCAATGAATGTATTAACAAAGAAAAACCATCACAGAAATTGTGATAAAATCAATTGATTTATGGAACTTTTTGCCAGAAAATGCAACTAAGGTTACAACACTAGTAAGATTTAAGAAAAAGAAATTAGGCCAGAGGAAATGTCCAGTGGGGTTAGAAAGAAAACTTATCAGTCGAGAAATTATTTTCTGTCATCTACCAAAAAAATTCTTTCATGTTCAACTGAAGAAGCAGAGATATTTTTAGACTACATAAATTACTGCTTTTATAAGCTCCGTTACTATTTTAGTAAATAATTTATCAATATCTGTGTTCCTAACTATAGTTGAAGAATGAAAAGCATGTATTTGTTCTGTTTTCTAAAACACACTCATTTTTTGTTTTTATAATATAAAGCATGTTTACCAGCCTGATAGTAATCTTGACAGTAGAATCAAGTTTATGAGTGCATTCTGAATCACTATAAAATTCATATTTACTGCTTTTTAAAATTATCTCAATTGCTTATGTTTTTTTTCCCCACACATCACCTAGTGTACTCAATTTAAAATGTTAACTATGATAGAATTATGAATGGATTAATATGTTATCTGATTTTTGCTATGATTTTTATATGCCTTAGGAACAATATTCTGTGAGTTGTTGCAAGGATTCTTTTCAGGAAAATAAATGCACCTCTCCTCATGATAACAAGTCAAAAAGAAAGTTACATTCCTTATTCAACTGCAGGATTCTATTCTCCTGACACAATGAAAGATGTGAAGAGCTACTCTGTACTGTGAGTTTGCTTTTTTAACTGAATTAATAAACTAAAAATACATAATAATATAAATATTGTGCAAAAATGCATAATAAACCCCAACAGTTCCAAAATACGACTCTTAGGATTTTGATACACATCCAAACCCTGTTTTAAGAAAACAGAAATTGTTTTAGAAGTACTGCACTTGGGGCTTTACTGACAACAGGGGATACAGACTGAACATGACCTACAACTGTACTTCAACCATAACCACTTGACAAAAGGTTAGATATATCTGTGGATAAAGGGAAAAGAGCATTACACATATTCTTGAGGTCCTACATGCTTCATACCAAACTTAGTTAGAATGCTGTTCCTAAACATAAAACAAAACAATGCAAAAGGGTTTTAGAGATTTGAACAGCAAGATAAGTACTCTTGGGAACTTTACTATTTTCAAACAGACTTCTTTCTGACTTTGCATAGTATAAGAATTATATCATGTTGGCAACAGATTAACAAGAAAGAAATAGATGGGAAATCACTTCTCCCTGCTCTGTTTACTAGAAATTTTATATCAAAAATAGCTTTTAGAAATGCTTCTTCATGCAAAGCTATTCCTTTTACAAGCTCAGCAAACTATCTTGATGGTTATGTAACAATCATACATATAATTTTATATGTTTCCCTAGTGCAGCACTCTGCCTAGCAGGTGAATGGCTATTACAAAAAATGTTGGGGTTTCTTTCTGTTCTATTCAAATGAACTGAACATCATGAAGGAAAAACTGAACACATCAAAACGTTGCTTATGTATTTTTTTCATTTAAAATACTGTATTTTAATAGATGAAGGGAAAAATTATTGCCCTGTTTAAGTTTCAGAGTTACAGGACAATTGAGGTTGGAAGTAGCCTCTGTAGGTCATCTGGTCCAACCCTGTTGCTCAAGCAGGGCCACCTGGAACCAGTTGCCCAGGACCATGACTGGGTAGCTTTTGCGTATCTCTATGGATGGAGACTTTACCACCAACCTGGGCAACCTGTTCCACTGCACAGTCATCCTCATGTAGAAAAAGCATTCCAAAGTACTATATTTCAGCATTTAGGATACTCTCATTTTAGCCTCAGTGCTGTATTTGAACAGGAACAGCTATCCACTGTGGGTGCTGGCTGCTGCACAGAAAGCAGAACCATACACTGTGGAGTTTAAGCAGCATCTAGTGGCTAATCTTGGGTAGGCAGCCATCTTATTTAGCTCTATTTTCTCTTATTATATTTAGCATTAGGAAGTAAGGGAAGGGGTGAATTCCATCAGTTTTGGTAAACATGATCCACAGGTGTGCTCACTTAAAAAAAATCTCTACATATCATTACCTTTAGAGCGGAATAAGATTAAAAAGGCACTGTACTAATCACACCCTGAAAACTGGAGCAGATTTATCACTGGAGAAAGACCGCAGTATCTTCAACCAAAGAATAAAGACATTAAGTTTCAAATTAATCTTGCAAGGCAATTTTTTCTTATGCAAAATAGCATCATACCATTCCAGTAAGAGGAGGTATCAAGTGCTCACTCCACTTTTGCAGATGTTATAAGATAGTTGGAGGCCATCTTGTGCACAGTGATCATTAAATTTACCTCAGTGATGGGGAAGGTCATCCTGTGTGCCATCATGTAGCACATGCTGGACAACCAGGGCATCAGGCCCAGCCAGCATGGGTTTAGGAAAGGCAGGTCCTGCTTGACCAACCTGATCTCCTTCTATGACCAGCTGACTCACTTAGTAGATAAGGGAAAGGCTGTGGATGTTGTCTGTCTGGACTTCAGTAAAGCCTTTGACACCATTTCTCACAGCATTCTCCTGGACAAGCTGGTTGCTCATGGCTTGGACAGGTGCATTATTCACTGGATAAAAAACTGTCTGGATGGCCAAGTTGAGAGTGGTGATGAATGCAGTTACATCCAGCTGGCAGCCGGCCACAAGTGGGGTTGCTCAGGAATCAGTATTGGGGCCACTCCCATTCATGTCCTTATCAATGATCTGAGGAAAGGGATTGAGTGCCCTCAGCCAGCTTGTGGGTGACACACGGAGTGTGATTGTTGAGCTGCTGGAGGGCAGGAAGGGTCTGCAGAGGGATCTGAACAGACTGGACCAATGGGCTGAGGCCAATTGTACAAGTTTCAGCAAGGCCAGGTGCCGGGTCCTGCACTTGGGTCACAGCCAAAAAGGCTCTGGAGGTGCCAGACAACAGCAGCTGAACACAAGCCAGCAGAGTGTCCAGGGGACCAAGAAGGCCAATGGCATCCTGGCCTGTATCAGCAATGGTGTGGCCAGCAAGGCCAGGGCAGCGACCATTCCCCTGTACTTGGCACTGGTGAGGCTACACCTTGAATCCTGTGTTCAGTTCTGGGCCCCTCACTGCAAGATGGACATTGAGGGGCTGGAGCGTGTCCAGAGAAGGGCAGTGATGCTGAGGAAGGGTCTGGAGTGCAAGTCCTAAGAGAAGCAGCTGAGGGAGCTGGGGGTGTTTAGTCTGGAGAAAAAAGAGGATGGGGGAAAAATATTGCTCTCTACAACTGCCTGAAAGGAGGTTATAGTGAGGTGAGAGTCAGCCTCTGCTCCCAAGTAACAAGTGATATGACAAGAGGAAATAGCCTTAAATTGCATCAGGGGAGGATTATATTGGTTATTAGAAAATGTTTCCTCATGGAAAGGGTTGTCAAGAATTGGAACAGGCGACTCAAGGAAGTGGTGGAATAGCCATCCCTGAAAGTGATCACAAAATGTATCGATTTTGTACTTAGGGACATGGCTTAGGGGTGGACTTGGCTGGGTTAATGGTTAGACTCCATGATCTTAAAGGTCTTTTACAACTTAAACCACTTCATGATTGTATGATAAAGTTTTTTTGCCTATAGTAACTTTAATGAATGCTGCACCCTGAGTCAGGTAAGTGACCAGCACGCAAATCCTCACAGATCTAGAAGGAATGATTGAAATTACTGTTCCTGGTTGCGTTTTGTAACACGCTCTGCAACTCCAGCACTGCAACAGGTTGTATGAGCACTACTAGACTGCTTCAGTGGAGTCAGCTTGATTAATGTGTTTGCCTTTCAGCAGTGATTTAAGTTATTCCAGCAAATACAGCTTCACAGCTCTTCCCCTTTTCGGAAGGTTGTAAAAAGTTTCCCAAGGAACCTTTATAAATAAAACTGAAGACATGAGTTGATGCACCTGATGAAGGACAAATTGTGAATGCTCTACACCTTTAATTGAAATAAAGCAAAACACATTTATCTGTTGATTCAAATAAGGAAAAACATCTTAGGGTTTTCGGCACTCAGTTCAAAATAAATTGCTCTAAGGTACTGAAATAGTGGGAGAGGTGTTACAACAGGAGGTAAAAATCAATTTGGGAAAAATCAATTTGCAAATTCTAATACCCACATCACATTCCTCTGACTCAACATGTAATAAGATCGCCTGGGTCTAAACTCTCACCTATTTGTTTGTCCAATTTATTTTTATTTGTCCACAAGCATTCTGCAATCCAAAGAATATCCTATAAAAGTAGTCTTCTGCTTAGGCTCCCCAATACTGACCTTTTGTATGCAAAGGTGATGTGGACTTAACTTTAGCCTTCAGTATTCTCCAGAAGCTGGAATGCCTGTTTTCCAACTGGCAATTAAAAATGAATGTACTTACCCAAGCACTCCAAAGTCAGAAACCCTTAGCAGAAGGAAAATGTACACTTTACAAAATAATCTCTACTTTCCCCAGGCTTGCTTAGCACATCAGCATCCATAGCACTTAAACCTCCTTCAGTCAAAACACAAAATTGCCTTTACCCATCAGGAGAGATACTGAAGAGAAATTGCCAGGGCTACAAGGTCAGTTAGAGCAGTGCCAGTGTAGTACAACGAACATTTTCAAAGGCAGACAAATCCAGACCTGTTTTCTGTTTAGGTTAAAGCAAGGGAAAATGTCAATGATTCACGTGCTGCTGAGTGACATACATTCCAGGACAATTTCTGTCTAATGTATAAGAATAGATAGTCTCTTGGAGTCACATAGTGAAACTTGCACCATTACCCAGCTGGGGCTATGGTAAGCAGTGGTCTCTTGCAGTTTTACCTGTTTTTTTTCAACTTACACAGTTATGACTAACTGCTTATAAGGTGGATCTTACACTGCACATCTTTGTATTTCAATTTAATCAAGCTCTTTATTCTGTTCATTTCTAAAATCTGGACTCTAGTATTGCTAAAAACAAACAAACCTCAACAAAACCAAAATTCTCCCTTAGGCAAGGCTGCATTTTACAGATACAGATAATATGTATCTCTAAAAAAGACCCAGCTGTGCGATCCACTACATTACATAAACAAGTAACACGGTATCTCAGAGGCCTCTCTTCCCCATTAGCCCTGACACCTCCATTACCCTCCTCCTTTCTCCAGGAGCACCACAAATATCTCCTCCTTTCACCTCAATAATCCCCTTGTCTGATACCCCCTACTTCTTCTGTGGGATTCAACAGAAGTAATTTCATGTATCAGTACCTCTTCCATGAGGAAAGCTAAAGCAATGATACATAAATTATTAAACATAATATATAAGAAAATGTATCTTCTATTGCTGTACGAATAGTTTTAGTGATCATTTGAATGAATAAAAATGACAAGAAAAGCTTTTACTCCATTTCAAAAAGCTACAGATTATGGTTTGCAATCATAAACATCAGTGTTTTCCTAAAAATCAGTGTGGATTCTGAACACCATTAAGAACTGCCTGAATGCCTATACACAGGTTATATCAATTTAAATCTTCTTTAAGGAAATTTGCTTCAAATGATACAAATCTCTTTTCAGGAGTCAATTGGTTACATGGCCAGTTACACACATTTTGCACGTGTCACATGGAAGCCACACCTAAAATAAGTACACCACACCTAGTTTTGACTTGCTCTCAAGCTTTAAAAATGAATGGCTTGAAAGTTGCTGTTGCAAGTTTGCATTAAAATGAGGCTAAGAACAATCCAGTATTAGAATAGCATATTGTTCATTACTACACCTAATACAAAGTATCGACAGTTTTGAGATGCTCTGAAACTCAAAGATTCTCTCCTTCTCAGTAACTGCCTTGACCAGATAGATACAGAATCTCACTCTCGTTGGACTTCTTTTTTGTTTGTTTGTTTGTTTTTGGTTTGGTTTTGTGGGGTTTTTTTTTGCATTTTGAACTTTAATTCTTGAATGAGAAGTATTCTTCTGGACTGTGGAAAGATGAAGATTAATTGCTGAGAAAAATGTAAAATGAGATTTACAATTTGCAGCACCAGTGCTCTAAACACTAGGAGCCACTGTGACTGACAGCCAGCAGGATGCTGGTGTGGGTACCTAACTCCTCCTGACACAAGAAAGGGAACAAAGAAATTATTTATGTTACTTAAAATCTCAGAATCACCCAACCTGTACACAAGGTATGTAAAGGAAGAACCTTACAGTTAATGGAGTCAGACTGAAATTCAGGTACTTTTAAACACAAGTGCTGATATGAATCAGAATATAAAAACACCGTTGAAGGCTTTATTAAATGTCACTAGATTTCAGTTAAGCCTTCAGGTTTTTTTCTTCTCTATAGGAAAATATTTCTATGTATTAGAATTCTGTTGTAGAAAACAAAAATATTTTCATGAGACAAAGCAATCTGTAGCTCCAGTTTGTTACAATCTGTAGACAGACCAAAGTGTCTAATCTTAACAGAAATTGAAATACTAAATTCTGCCCCTTTTTTGGCCACAGACTTTTAGCATGACATAGCATGAAAGACTAACACAAAATATGCATTTCTGAATCATTTTAAAAGGACAAATCAGTGTTTTGACATGATTTTATTGTGAAACATTGGATTTAGAAAAGGTACAAAATGCCAACGGTCAGATGTGTGCCAGTACAGTATTTCAATAATCTATACATGTGGACAGCTGAACAGCTTCACTGCCGAGCGCGGATTTGGACAAACTATCTAAAAGGGGGCTGCAATATTCACAGGCTTAAAATACATAAATAACTTGAGCCAAAACAGCCATTACTGGTCAATGCTAATCAACATCTGGAAACAGGCTAAAAAAGCACAATACAGTACAACAATTTCCTTGCAGATCCACCTTTAAAGAACATCAGTTTATTATGTCAATAATCTACAGCTCCAGGACACGATTCTCAGGACTGGGATTCAGTTGGGTTGTTAACAACTTAAAAAAATTAATGTTAAAAATGAGATTGTAAGATTACATAAGAAAAGCCAAAGGTATTTAATTAGAACTAGACACCGTGAAGCCCCTAAAAATTCTTCTGACTGGGATTTATAAGTCAATTACTTTTAATACAGAACTTCTGTTTGTTTCTTTAAAATGTCCTGACTGCAGGTTGAACTGGTATCATTAAGTAATGTTAATTCAAACATTTGATTTTGCTACGCACTTCTGTATTTTAAAACCCATTTCACTGAATATGGGTCACCATCGAACTGGGAAAAACAAAGACCCAAATACTAATTCTGAATTAATAACAGTCATAAATTTGTATACAAAAAAAATTAATAACATCCCAAAGATAGCAGCATTTTCTACCCTAGTTTAGTACATTTAAAGAGGAGGTTTTATAAACATACAAAGTTGATTTTAGGGTATAAAAATACATATATACTATATGAAACAAGATAGCTCGAGTTTTTAATATTTTTCAGTAGTCTGTCACTGCTGGAACTCATCTGAACTAATGAGAAGGTGTTCATAGTTCAGTACCTGGGCAAAAAGCCAAGGGTCTGTAGACTTTTGTTCTTTAATTAAATATGTGTAGCTGTTTCTACACAATTAAGCTTGCTGAAATATCAATGGCTACCCTGTTACCAGTCAGTATCCAGAGCTGACTTAAACTAAGTCTACTTCCCTTTATGCTGATTCATAACTTACCTTCCTGAACAGATACCTTGGGGTATGCTAAATTATTGTTTAATAGAAATTTCTGAACATGACCATGTCTATTAGGAGCGGAGCTAAACTTAAACTGATGTAATCTAGAATGAAAATCCACCCAAAACATTAAAACCAATCCTTCGACACCACATCCACTCCCTTACTTAATTTCAAGACCATCAGTTTTGGCTACTCTTTTCTCATTGTCTATTTTCAGTGGGGGATGTGAATCTTGCAATTCATTAAGAAGAATCACCATAAGTTACAACCAAATACATTAAATCAGACAATGGGAAATAAATGCATTTAAAACTTTGAGTGCTTATCACTAGCTAAGAATGTGGCATTGGGAGTACAATGCCTGCTACGGAATTAAAATTAGTGTTGTGCCAAATGGGAAAAATGTAGAAACAAACCATGAAACTCCAGTGTGGCAAAAAAACTATGTTGTTTTTTGTTCAGGAAGTGTTTGGCATGAGCAGCACTAACAAAATTCTACACCTCACAGACACAAGCTACAAAGGTTATCTAAAGCCAATACTCACTGTCCACCAATCAGCTAGCTAGCTCTTAATGCTGCCTCGAGCACTGCACTAGCCACTTTGATCTTTGTTTCAGATTCCTCTGTACACACATTAATATTTACATAAAACATTTATTAAACATGATTTTAAAACATAAAAACCTTATGTACAAAATACCAACATTCCTATAAATAAACAGTTGGAGAAAGGCACTTGCAAGAAAAGTCTACAGTAAATCTTACAAAAACCACACTGCCCTCTGTTACTGTACAATAGATAATCTTTCAGTCAGTCCCTATCACAAGAATGTAAAACACTAATTACTTGTTATAACTAAGAATATAACCGTTACAGTCATATTTACACATACATATATGCCTCTTTTTAGTTCCACTGGAGAGCACCATGATTTCCATTCTAAATTTATATATTCATACAAAGTAAAAGAACAGTTGCCAGAAACCAGTGTTCAGTGTCACTGCAGATTCATAAACTTTTGGCTGACATCAGTGTAGTTTAAAAGACTCAGTTGCTACTTTGTAAAAAGTACACCTAGTTTGTTATTGCCTGTTGTCCTTTCAGAGAGAGCACTGCTATGTTCTCTATGCAATTGTTTAATACTATTGCTGGCAAAAGGTTTCCAATATCAAAAAAATAAAAACATTCTTCAAGCCAGTTGAAGTATTTCATCTGAACAGTAACTAAAAAAAGCTGCATATTAATTATAAAAACATGTAGGAAACATGCCAACTAATCTGGTGTGCAAAAATATTTTTTCCACTACACAGGATTTTAAGGGCTTCACAGAACTACTCAAATGTACATTGAGTAGCAAACCCCACAAATAACCAGTTCCTCAAGGAGATGTGAGGATACTCCCACTTTTATCAAACTTTTTACCCTTTGACAGTGCTGCAACCTGTTTGAGCAGTTCTCTGTTTTTGGCCTGCAATACAGATGAAAAGTGTGAATTACTGAAATAGCAGTGTCATGTACTTTGCATTTATGAACAAACTCTCAAAAACAGACATGCTAAGAACATTCAGAGAAGGTAATGATCACTTTTCAAAGATCTGTAGATGTTTTTTGATATGCATATTCTGTCTTCAACAGAGAAAGTAACTACACTCCCCATATTGCAAGATTTAGTATATCCACTATATTGCTCCGAGTGTCTATTTCAGTCTGTGACTTACAAAGCAACTAATTCAGGCTTTCTTCTTGACAAAACATGCTTTAACAAGAGACATCTAGCTATCAATGTGTTAATGCTGACCCTTAAATCAGATCCATAGCCCAATGACAACAGATAAATTGTCAAGAGAACAGACACAAAAAATAACCTTTGAGAAAGTGTGTAAGGTAAGGCTGCACCTTTTAATGTTACAAGAGTGAGTTTAACTTATATAGAGACTGTCTGTTGACTGCAAAACTGCTGTACAATGCATCCAAAGTCAAACATGGCAATGACCACTCACAAACTTTGTACTACAGTATTGGAGTGAACAATACTGAGTGAACAGCCTGAATATATGATTCCATCTGAAGTATTTCCCAAGTATTGATAAGCAATTACGCACCTGCAACTGTTCCACAGTTTCCTTGTGAGCTTTCTCCATACTGTTCATCTTTGTCCTCAAGTTAGACTCTTGGTACTGGAAGTCTGCCTTCAATTCTGTCAACTGAAAAACACAGATCCTATGAAGATTCCTTGTACTGCAACAAGATACATCTTCTAGCCAATTTGCGAAATCTTTAGGGAAGCCTCAGGAATCTCAGGAAACACTATTTACTATTGCAGTATTCGCAGCTCAACACTTGAGAAACAGCTGGAAAAGTCTGTATACCTATTTTATATGCAGAAAACAACTGTAGTCATACAACCATACTGTTTGCTCCGGATTTTGTACATAAAAGGCTAAACCTCAACAAAAAAAAATTCAAATACAAGACTGATGATTTATAATCTTTGCTGTTCTTTCAGCTGTGAGATGTTTATCACAATCTTCATTTACATCTCTCCGTTACATGGTGTGGTAACACACGAAAAATCTTCCCTACAAAGACAATAAATAAAAAGAATTCTTTTGTGTCCTCTTATGCTACATTTTATCCTAAGCAGAAGGATAACATATACAAAGTATACATTCCAGATTTATTAGGAAATGAAGCCTCTTCGCCAGCAAAGGTGCCTGCCATAACAAACCAGAGCATACCCTCCTAGAATGACTACTAACACTGCTATTGTCAACCTTAATATGTGTCAAATCACACGTAGTGAAACAGGTATTGTTCAAAAAAAGTCTATCAAATGGCCAAGTGCAGGTATGCTGATACAATGGTACACAGCTCACTGAACACACACTGCTGCTCAAAGCATGCACTTTGAGGTGTTGTAGACCACAGGGCATCCAGTGCAAACCCAGACACATCACACTAAATAGAAAAAAACCTAGTGGCAGTGTTGCACCACAGAGAAGTACGCAAATAGATGAGCAAACACACTACCTGAGAACATTCAGCAAACTGTGCTCCTCTCCTAATAATGAAGTCTCAGGGCCCCACAGTAATGTTGTGGTTTCTCACTGCCATTTTGTGCAGAAAGACAAACAAGGCTAGTACTGCAAACAATAAGCACTGATAATGCTATGGCTGATACCCTGACTCCTACCAGAAAGTGCTGAATGAGTATTAGCTGTAAAGCTGGAGAACTGAGCTGTTTTTGCTGCCATGCTATACAATTCAGATGTATTTCTTTTGGAGCATTCAAATGCTGTTCCTTCACAAATCTTGACACATGAATTTAACAGGAATCTCTCATAGGTACGGCTCAGGTTTTTCACCCAGTACATCTCACAGTAAAAAAAAAAAACCAAAAAACTGCAGCATGTTCATTTGTTGTAACTTTTTCAGCAAACATAGTATAATGTGTTCAGCTTTTCTCCTCCCTGCAGCAGCTGAAAAAAGTGATGTTCTGAAAGTGAGGACCTCATTCCTGAAGGAGACTAAGTTCAAAGAACTCTGAAGTCAGAAAAATAGTTTTAGCAATGGGGACATTAAAATTATTACATGCTCTCCCTATGAAAACAGCACAAAACAAATCACTGCAATGGTTATGCAGAAGTAGGTGACATTTCCTTACCTACCACTTTTGTTAGCTTTGCCCAGTAGGTTAAAAATAAAAAAGAGATAAGTGAATTTCCTACTGACTCATGATCTTCTCCTGGCTTTATAAGAGAGAGATCAGGGCCTAATGTCTGTCCTTTGAAGAAAATACCTGAAGAGAATCCATGATAAACTGTTCAGCTCTTTCACATTAAACACTTAAAGGCTTGAAATAGCAAGTACTTCCAACACTAGGTATATTCTAGCAGTGACATAAATGAAAAAAGGTTCAGAGTCCTTTACAAAACACAACTACGTGTAGAAATGAAGATACTGAACTATGGTTCAAAAGTGGAAGCATTTTTCTTTCAGTATGAATGAGTCTTTCTTAACCATCAATGAGTGTTTGGTAGGCCACCATGCATTTACAATAGAAATTTTACTTGAAAATGTAATAAATTTGTTTCTAATACAATTCCATAAACTACTCAATTCTGAACAGACATTCTAGAGACACTGATGCTGTGTCCTAAAAGCATCTAGTTATTCAGATGGCAGAGAAATAAGCTCTAGTAAATGCAAAGCAAAGTACATTTGTAGTTAGTTCTCTTTTCTTGTTAGCCATTAGTTTGTTTGAAGTGTGAATCTTCTGCAGGAGTTTTGCTGCAGCCATTTGGGCCTGACGATTTCACTTAACTTTTGTTGACTGACAGCCATTTAATCGAAGCTTTTCTTCTAGTCTCTGACTACCCACAAAGAATTGGCAACCTACAGTACACATGCTACCAATCCTATAAAAACAAACCACTTAATTTTCAAACACTACACATGTAAATTTGGACATCGACTTATTATGGCTGGAGTTGCTTCTGTTTAAAACTAAATAAAAACTATGCTAAACTCAGAATGGTTACTACTCTTTGCCATGACTCAGTTAAGAGCATGTAAAACATGCAAACCACTGTCTGGCATTTTATCCATGACCTGTGGCATGCAGCCTGAGTAACAGGTTAATTTCTTCATGGCTGAAATGAGGCAAGATGAATTACTCTTTGACTTAGAGACAAAATATATTCATGATACAAAAGTCCAAAATTTTTCCTTTAAATGGTAAAGATCTGATGAGCTGCTATACAAAACAATTGTATCTGACTTTTATTTTATCTTATTGTCTTGACATTTTTAGGAGACTACAAAACAGAAAACAAAATTAGAAAGTTCTTATTAAGCAGGTGTAATTTTTACCTTTTTATCTTTCTCTAAAATAGTCTGATCTCTTTGCTGCAGAAGACGTTTAAGTGACATTACTTCTTCTTTCAGCTGACTTATGAGGACAAAGTTGTCAGTTCCTCCACTGTCTGTAGACTGATTTATAGAGCTACTAAAAATCAAAAACAATAGTTACTTACAACATCAAAAGAAAAAAAAACACTTTTAAAAAAAATTCAAATTGAATAATTAATAATTCCATTAACATCCTTAAGGACTAATGCAAAAAAAGTATGTACCTGACAGAAATGGATGCAACTGGCAAATTACCTTACTAATGGCACACATTACATACACCTGCAGAAATATAATTCAGTATTAGCTTTGAGGGGGACAAATACCTTTTGACTGAAGCAGCCACTTTTATCTTTTATTCTGACCATTTGGCCAGAGACAGAATAAAGATTCAGTCTCCCACATTAAGATTCAAAAGAATTATCTAGATACAGGGTCAACTTAAAGCAGTAGGTTCTACCCTGCATCTAACTGATAAAACAGTTCCTGATGTGAGGGAACACCATTGTGTTGGTAACTGTTACCTTGTACATAAACTTTGTTTCATTTTGCCCCAAATAGCTTAAAAGCACAAAAAGAGTGCTAGTTTTGTTCTAATAAAGTAACTTAATTGACTGACAGCACTCAGATGCCACCCAACAATCCATCTGGCAGGATACAAATTTCACATCCCTCATTCTTCAGACAAACAAGCAAACAAACCAAAAAAATTAAAGGCAACTGGCCACAAATCAGTGCTTTGTTTGGTTGAAATGGCTCAGCTTTACAAAAATGTAACTTTACCTATCTCCATTTGATGGCTTGGATTCCAGTTTGGGTTTTTTCTTTGGAGTTTCATTCTGAATAGCTGCAGAGGATTTATGGCTGAAATCAAACAAAATGTAAACCTAAAGCCTCATACTATGTAACTCTCTAATATCACCATTTGGTACATGTAAAAAAAGCTCACTCACGCTCCTAGGTGGAATGCTACGGACTAGCCAGAAATGCAAGAAAAAAAAAAATTCTTTAAATGAAAACTGCAAGATGAATTAAAAGAAAATTAATAAATAATATCATATTTACCTCTGTTTCCATAGTCCCTGATCTTGTTCTGGACTCAGATTGCTGATTCTGAAATATGTGAAATGTACTTGGTAACTGACCAAACATGCCATTATTTGTAAGTTTATGTGAATGGTATCTGTACTTGAGAAAAATCCTGCCCCCCGCCCCCTTTTTTTTTCCTAATACAGTGAGCATTTATGAATTTTCAGTTGGACACTGAAACCATCTGTCATGTTCCTGACCATGCTTTACTATGTCAAGATGCTATAAAAGTATTTCTTGGCTAAATACCTACACCATTGCAAGTCACACGGGGTAGACCTCAAGACTGATGGCTAAACCTTTTTGCTGATACCTCCCAATTTTTGTGAACTTTGTCTTGCTAATCTTGTACTCAGAATGCTGGTCTAAAGCAGCTCTCCTGGGATTCCCATACTGCCATATGAATCCTGCCTGAAGTGGTGCTCATTTGGTGACAGAAGGGTAAAGTTTTGAATCCCTGAAAGTAACTACTTCTCAGGTGTAACCATTTGCTTTCAATCATTTCAAAAGCAACTAATAAAGAACATTGCTATAGGAATGGTAGAATGCAGAAGACTGCACTGAATGAAATAGTTCAAAGAATCTGTATCACTACCTCATTGTCTCTATTGTCTGATATTAACAGTAACTGAAATGAACAGGGAAACAGGAGTCATATTCATTGGACCAGAAGCAATGGACCCATGGCAGCCTACAGAAAAAAAAGGTGGGAAACCAGGAACATTGTGATCTGTATAGATATGCTTACTGCTGTAACTCTTAAGTATATCAGAAGCTCTATTCTGTAGTAAAGAGCTAGCTTTTTTCTATTTAATCCTTACTGTACCTGTGCTACACGCATTAAATTAGATTTAACTTTCTGTAACTCAATTTTCAGCAGAGATTTGAAATAGGAACAGTACAATAACTCTATGTATGACAAAAATAATTTTCTTCTTTGAATTCCTAAAACCCTAAATCTTATTACTCACTTTTTTAAAGTGAAAGTATGAGCCCTTCTCTTTTACTCATTCCCAATATCATTTCAGCTGATTTTCCTTCTATCTTTAAGTCACACTTAGGCAAGTTTCAGACAAGATGAAAAATCATAAGCACTAGAAATGTGAAGTTTAGAAGGAAAGTGTCTGTGTGTCTGGGATCAGGGTCATTACCATCGCAGACATAGTATTTACTATCCAACACAAAAACTAAGTAGTTCTGAAGTTATGCTAACATGAATCTATCAATGAAAATAAGACTCATGACTACTGTTATTGCAGCGTAAAATCCCAAATGAATTCTGGGGTTTATAACTAAATAAATTAAGTATGTACATTAAAGTTGGTAGGCTGTTTATGCCATGGCCAGAGATGATGAGCTGAGAAGTTGGAGAAGATGGGACAAAACTATGTGAAATGTTATTGGAGTGACAGTAACTGAACTGACAGGCTTATGTCCCTATGTCTGTATCACAGCCACTCACAAACTTCCTATTACAGCAAGACTTGGCTATGAAAGCTAACAAAGAGGTACAAACTGGTCCTAGACTGAAGTCAATCCCATACTGTTGCTTCTGGTTCTCCTCTTAACTGTGAGTATTTGTACACAAGTAAGTCAGGGTGAGGATTCTGAATGAAGCCACTGTTCTGTGCCCACTGCTCACACACACCTCTTAACCCATGGCAAACACACGTAAAACAGCAGGTACCACACAGCAGTTCCTGCCTAGAAACCCAAATACAAGTTTACCCTCAAGCAGCCATCCCATGAGGCTTTTTCCTAGATTTGTTACCAATTTTAACCTCAACTAATTTAATGATCACCAAGAACTATTTTTTTTATGAACCACCTTAATTCAAACTCTAAGAATCCAAGGATTTTGACAGACTATGAAGAACAATGTTCTGCTACTGCTTTTGACACCATGTTTTAAATAGTTTTTCTTACTATCTCAGTACAAACAGAACACAGAAGATGAAGAGCTACCAGCAAATATTTCAATTTTTGAAATACTTACTTATGATGACTGCTGCTGTGACGATGATGATGGTGGTGATGATGGTGGTGTTTTGAATGATGCTGGTCTTTCTCAGTAAGAGATGACGACGAGGAGTTAGAATGTGAAGATCCCAGGCTCTTCCTCTGTTCTTTTGTCTTCTGTAGCACTCTTTTGTAGGACAGCGTGCAGAGCCAACACAATAATTTTCCATCAACCTTTTGGGAAATAATTCAGGTTTTATTTCCAAATACACTTGCACTAGAGACATGTACTCGATATTTGCAAGGAAATTTTGTTTCACTTCATTATCTTTGGGAAAAACAGACATCTTTGGTATGAAACATCACTATTGTATCTGCAACGTATGCAAGTTTCTTTTAGTAAAGTGAATCTTATTCCACTTGTCATTTAAGGTTACGCTACAAAGAGCCCTAGCAATTGTTGGACCTGCTCTACATCACAAAAATAAAAGTAACTTTTTAAAAGGACAAGTCTTTTTTTTAGTTTAGACACCACGTGCCCTCTCTCAACCTATAGTATTGCAGGCAGAATCAAGTTGTCCAGCCAATGTGTTACTTGTACCAAGTAAATTCTTCTGTAAAAACAGCATTATTCTTGGGTTCAGTCAAGAGGCTTTTGAGGTCATTTTCTCAGCACCTTCTGGAATGAGAAAGTGGTACTCACCAAAGCTATTTAACAAAACAGAACACAAAGGGCTGCTCAGAGCAGTCTACCTCCCTGGTGCTGTACTTAAAGGCAAGGCAGGCAAATAAGAAGAGGTAAAGTGACAGATTCAAGTTATGAACATACACGAGATCCAATGGATGGGAAAATAAAACTAAAGTGAATACCAAAACACATGGAACTGTTGAGCTGCTTAACTTCTGTTCTCCAGCTACAAATGCCTGCTAACACTTATGCCTGTTTTTAGAAAGAGTGATTTAATTAAAAGTTAGCTCAGTAGCTAACGTAACAATTGCAAATTACAAAATTTAATTTGAATATTATAAAGCACAGATCAGCAACTTTAATCTAATATTAGACAACTTAAGATACATTCCTGTTAATCTTTCTCTTCTGAAGGAGGAGCACTGCCTATTGTCAGCCTAAGCCAGGAGAGATATGGAACAAAGCCTACCTTCCTTCTCCCCTCCTCTTTTCGATCAAAAGCACACTGCTGTTTGCACTGCTCACAGGTCTGAGGTGGGCCGTACTTCTTCTCTGAGTTGGTGCAACGCTGGCATTTTGTGCCAATAAATGCTGCAATAATGTTACAATACTGACAAGGCTTGGGCTGAAAAAAAGCAAGTTGAACTGAAGTCAATACATTTGCATTTTCTGTAATGAACACAGGTATTTCAACTCACACAATGGCGCTTTGAAACTAGGAGGGCTTCATACAAACTACCTTAAAGAACCTTTTCCCCACCATTTCTATCTTCAGTACTAATCTTTTCCTCTAAAATGATGCTTCTTCAGGGGTTAACACCAGCCTGGACTTTCCATGAAAACCCAGACATAATAAAAGAAACACACACAACTATCTGGTTACTGACCTCTACACCTGCTGCTTTTTATTTTTTTAAATATGACAGCATTTTCTCTCAATTTTACTACGCTACTTAAGAAATTACTAACAGACCTTTGAAAGAGTAACCAAGTAATTTTTTTTACACTATGAGTTTCTGACGGCATCTCTCTCCTTTGCACAGCTCAGGGATTCAATAACCCTACAGTTCCAAGATTAGTATCCTAATCCCTGCAATTCTGCAGGAAACATAAAAAACAGAACAAACAGAGTCACACCACCAAACAAAAACCAAGTTCAGATACTATCAGGTCAGGTTATCCACTTTTATATCATATGCTCAATTAGACTAATACAATGCTGAAAAAGAAAATTGCTGTCAGTGTTCATACGTTAGAAGTGGCTGATTATCTTCAGTGCAGTTCTGGTTTTTGATGAACTATTGATAAAATCATTTCTGGATCTGTCCTGCAATTCCTTTTGCTACATTTTAAGCTTTAGAAAGCATTTCTTTGTTCAGTTTACATATACATTCACAAAGTGCCTGACTACATACCAACAGCTATTACATTTCTCAAATAAGTTGAATTTCAACTAATATGGTTTATGTCAAGTATAGGGAAGTTATGCCCTTTTGTTTCACAACAAGATTATCTTGATACCTCCCAAAAGCTCGTATCTGCAGGGCGGCTCAGATACAATGTGTGCATTCACATAATAGAAAAATTCATTTTTCCAACAGAACTGAAGCTGAAATTCAGTATGAGAAAACACAAAGTAACATGAATGCAGATAATACTCAAAATCTTTTCTACTTACTAGTTTAACATGATTAACATGCATTTTTTAAGACTTACATAATATAATATAAAGTATGTGGTATTACTAGATTTTCACATTTGCCACTTGTCAATAACACCAAGGGCTAATGGTCTTCCTGCCATGAAGTGTGTGCTTAGGAGAATATGCAGGGAATAACTTAACATGCATGATGTGAAATAACATTGCTTTGTTAAAAACAGCTATATTGAAATTATTTTTAACTGTTAAGCTATATATAAGCCAAGTGGATTTCAATTTGGGAAAAGAAACAGTAACCCACAGAGGAAATCAAGAGATGTCAGTCTTTTTCATCACCTTTCTGGATGGCAATCTCAAGTGTGGGTTTCTTTTGGTTTTTTTCTCAAAAGAATATAAGAAGATTAGTTGCAAGAGAACTTTGTTTTCAGTCTGAAGCACAAACGAGCTCAACTTCAGCATTAAGAACCCTGTGACTACTCACCGTTCCGAACTGCTTCACGTTTTGGGCACATTTCTTGCATATTGTGTTGGTTTTGCTAAAGAGATAAAATGGTACAATATTGAATTAGGTTACAAACACGCACTTTGACTTTCTTCCCCGTGCAATTACTGGCAAACAGAATCACAGAAGAGTTGGGTTGGAAAGGACCTTTGGAGATCATCCAGTCCAACCCCCCCCCCCCCCCCACCAAGGCAGAGCCACCTTGAGCAGGTGACACAGGAACGTAACCAGGTGGATTCTGAATGCCTCCGGAGAGGGAGACCCCACCACCTCCCTGGGCAGCCTGTTCCAGTGCTCTATCACCCTCAGTGTAAAGAAGTTCTTCCTCACGTGGAGGTGAAACTTCTTGTGTTTTGGTTTATGGCCACTGCTCCTCGACCTGTCGCTGGGTACCACCACCAAGAGCCTGGCACCACCCGCTCGGCACCCGCGTTGGAGATATTTATATGCATTGGTGA
>VYZT01035255.1:33047-120048 GCA_013400735.1 Pomatostomus ruficeps
GCCGGGCGGTGGCGGCGGCGCTGCGCTGCCATTGGCCGAGGCGCGGGGGCTCCCTCTGACAAAGGCCGGCCTCTTCCGCCCTCCTCCCTCCGCGCGTGCCCACGCGCCGCCCCCCTGCCCGCGCGCCTGCCTTCAGGGGCCCGCCCGCCGCCCGCAGCCTGCCCCGCTCCATTGGCTGAACGGCGCCCTCGCTCTCTTTTCATTGGGCAGCTGCCGTGTCACTCAATCCCGAGCGGGACGGGGCGGGACTTGCCCCCGAGCCTCCCTTCTCATTGGCAGGCCGGGATGTCGGTCAAGCGAGCCGCCGCGCGGGTGCCGTGCCTTAAAGTGACAAGGGCTGGCGCGGGCTGCGCGGCGGCCGACATGGCGGCGGCGGAGTCCGGCCATCGGCACACGGTGGGACTCGGAGAGCGGCCCCGCGGTGAAGGGCAGGACGGGCGGGGGGCTTGTGACCGCCGGGGAGCAGCGGCCGGGCACTGTGGGGCTGGAGGCTTGCCCGCCCCCAGCGTGCGGGGAGCCGTATAGGCTGTGGAAGCTCGCTTGTCTGTTAAATTATGCATATATATATATATATATATACATATACACACACATGTACGTGTGTGTATATATATACGTGTATGTATGTGTTTATGTATGTGTGTATATATATATTTATGTGTGTGTATATATGTAAATGTGCGCATATGCGTGTGGTATTTTATATATATATATATATATGCACATATAAATCCATGATGTACGCACACGTGTTTTCTAAAGCGACAGAAAAAGAGACAGACACTCTGCCATTGAAACCAGCCCGCTTGCTGTCCCCATACCGGTGTCTGGAGATGTTGTTCGTAAGTGAATGGGAATACAATGATACAATGTTGAATTTGGTTTGTTCTCAGGAGTAACTTGGGGTCGTGACTTTGGAAACACCTGTTCCAGGGGCAGGCGGGGCTCGGTCAAACGCTGTTTACGCAGTGCGGGCTCGGTCGGGCGAGCACGGCAAGCGCAGAGTTCCCGGCGCAGAGCTGGCGGGGCATCGCGCGTCTCGTTGTTTCTCTGTAAGGTGGAAGCGTTGCCTTAAGCTGAGGTTTAGCTTTGGGAGATGCCTGTTCCCTTGGGCGTGTGTGGGAGCACCGGGCAGATCGGGACAGGTGCTCCCACCACCTGCGCGGCGGGGACCAGAATTCCCGTGTCCACATTGCTCCCAAGGCACTGGGTGTAGAGGAGCAGCGGGACACGTGGCTCAGCTGGTGACAGGTGACACGAGGGAGCGGCCTGTGCTGAGCTCTGCGGGCCGAGCTGGCTGCCTCTACCAGGCTGACACCTCAGACAGGTTCCCGGTTGGGGTTCTCGTTTAAAATTTTGGCGTGGTGTTTGTAGCTTTCTGAAGTTGTGTTTTTAGTTGGTTTTCCTTGTTTTGTTTTTGGTTTTTTTGCTTGTGAGAAGCTGTGTCTTACATGCGCTTTGGAGGAGCAGAGATGGTGAAAAAGGTGCGGCACAATGGTGTGCGAGATCAGTCTTACAGGATTCATGGTTTGGGGTGTCACTGGCTGCGTGGTGAGCCCCCATCTTGAGGTTCTCTGTTGCGTGCCCCCTGCCCTGCAGTGTGCTCCGGTATTTACACCTATACGAGCAATCTGTCTCCTTCCTTACTGGAATTGTTTCTAGCATGCCTAGAGAAGGATGTTAGAAGGCTAGTTTTAGTCTTCAGTATGTAAATGTAGGCTGTTTAATTAATTTACTTAGCAAAACAAAACCTTTTGGAAAAAAAGTTGCCCGCTGTAGACTTTCTGTAGGTGTTCAAAAAAAGAAACAAAGCCAAACTTTATGTTTTTCTGAACTTTGACAATAGTTGCTTTTAATACATCTGGCACTCTACAGCAGAAACTTGACAAAATTACTGCATTGTGCCAATGTTTTTCCTTCCCATTTGATGTAATTGTTCAACTAAGTTAACTTTTTTTATGGCTGCTTTTAACTAGAGATATTATTGAAGTGTAGAGTGCTTCTGACCCAGTCTGTATCAGGGAGGCACAGCCAGCCCTTAAGTCGGCCTGTGGGTGATAGGGGCTGTTCTTCCTTCTCCATCTTCCTCGTACTGAGGGCAGGCTGCTAATTGAGATTGTCTCTCCAAAATGATTATGAAAGTTTGAATAACTAGATACTTGGATGTTATATAATCAGTAAATTTGGTACCTTGTTATTTTGGTTTTTTCTCATTCCCCAGATATTTTTCTTGGTTTGCCTTTTTTTTTTAAACTAAATGTAAGGACTACTGTGTGTTACTTAAAGTATTACCAAACATCAATCTTTTTTTCTCATATTATTTTTTTCTGGTTATGAGCACCCAGTTGAGAACTTGCAATAGCACCCATTCTAATTTAGTCCCTTTTTCCAGTGCCAGCGTGCAAGGACCAAAGGTGCTGACTTTCTGCCTTCGTGCTTCATTCATGCAGTTACTGCCTGAAAGTTGTGTCCTTCTGTCACTTTAGTCCTACAGTCTGCTTATAAATCATTATTTTTACTGTCCATGGACCTAGTAAATTTGTGTAAGGTAACAAGAAAAATGGGATTTTTTTTCCTTTTTCTTACTGAAATGTCTGGTGCACCACTGAGTTTAAAAGCCTTCTGGATAGTTTTTCCTGGTGTTCTGTATCTCTTTACTCTGTCAAGGAAGTAACAACGTTATGGTGGGTCATTTTTAATGTCTACACAGGTTGGTTTGAAAAGTGTCCCTCAGCCCCAAGTTGCTGATTCTTAGCGGAAAACTTTCCATGTGAGTTTGTGTCCTTTTTTTCCTCGCTGTGTTCAGCCTTTGAGAGCTTCGGGAGGTTCCTGTGTGCTTGTGGTGTGTTGAGCTATTGCTGGGCTGTGTGTTTAATATTCCCTTCTGCCTGCTCAGGTAAACAGCTGATATGCAGTGGTGGAAGCCATGAATTTTGGAAGGCATTGTTCTCAGACCTATGGAGATAAAACGTGCTCAGCTCACTGTTACATAATAGGGTGCACTTGGCTCCCTGTGGGACTGTTAAGCTTCTTCATTTATTACTCTGAGGCTTTAGTGTGGCTTAAGGAAGGAAGGGCGATAGGGAGTACCCTGAAAAAGAGGAGGTGTAGTTAGCAAATGTGACCTAGCTGAGATTCAGAACAAATATATAGAGTTCCCTGAATTTTTTAATTTTTCACAATTTTCCTAAGCATCAGAGCATGATACTCCCTGTGAGACTTTCCAAGAGCAGGAACAAACTCAAATGATTCTTAATGACTTAAGGGATAGGGGAGAAGAGCAGCGAGTTGCTGTGATGTTTCAGCTTTGTGATGGGAAATTCCTTGATGCTGTTTTGTAAACTTTCCCAAAGTGTTCAGTCGAATTATTTAAAGTCACTGTTTATGAAACTGAATATAAGCCACTCTTTTGCTTAAAAGTATGTAAGAAAAATATACTTGATAGCAATTATTTAGACTGAAACAAAGAAAATTGCCTATATAATATATGATATTCCAGCACGCATATTTTCAGTAGTTATTTGAAGTAGGTATCTGTACTGACTATTTCACTATTTGAATTACTATTACAAATTACTGTTACTGACTATTCAAATTAGTGCCTATTCCCTGCATCCAGGTGGAATTTAGCAGACGTGTAACTAGTCAAAAACCTCAATTTGCTTTGCCTTGTATGGCTTTGGTGCTCCAGGGTTTTGAGCACACAAGCTTTTTCTTTCACTTAGTCTGCTGTTGGCTAGAAAAATGTTACTTATGTCAGTAAAAACAAACATAAGAATTCCTTTACTTTGGTGTTTTTATGTAGTTATAGCTAATTCTCAGACAAGACTTTACCTGTAACAACATAAAAGAGGATAGTGACATCCAGAAGGACTGTGGTTCTGTCAGCCCTACTTTGGTTTCAAACCGATTACCCTTTTTCTTTTGACTGTTTCATGTGATACCTTTGGTTTGAATCAATAGCAGACCGTAGATTGATATTTGAATCAGTAGTTACTGTTTGGGTTGCTGAGGCTTATGTTGCTGCTGTTCCTGTATTGCCTGCTGCAGAAGTGCTGTGTTTTGCTTGGTTCATTTTCACTCCATCATTGGGTCTTAGTATTCTGTGCTCATCAATGCCATGTCCTGTAATGCTCATGGCATTTTTGATGTTAGCACCTAACAGGCTTTCGATCAGATGGATTCACGTGTTCTGGGTAGACCTGTGAGGCTGCTGAGCGTAAAACTGTGTATATGCATAAAACACCTACTTGGAATAGATGTATTAAAATATTCTGAATTAGGGATTAGTGTTTTAATTCACTTTCTGTGGTACCAAATGTGTGCGCAAATGCAGTTCTTTCAAAAAAAACCATTATGTTGTGCAGGAAAACGTTATAAACACAAACTGCAAAGCAGTCATAAAACTGTGCTTAGAAACACCAATTGATACACTCAGAGTAGTTAGGATCCTAATTTTCTTGCCCACAATGAATCACTTTGTTTATTAAAGGAAATTAGCTGTGTATGTGCTTTAAATAACTTACAAATTTTTTTAAATTTCTTCCACATATTTGGCTCCTCGTAATGCATTTTGGGTTGTGTATTTTGCTTTGAGATACTTAATACTTTCTGTATTTTAATTCAGGTCATGATATGGTCCCAAAGATTGATATTTGCAAAAGCTTAAAAACACACCGCCAAGATCAGCAATTGCTCATCTGACTTATTGAAGATGGGGGAAGCTGTAGGAGCTTTGCATCTGGCTGCAGCCCACATCTTTGCTTGCCTTCAAATTCTGTCACTGGAATGTTTAGTGATGGGTACAGCTGAGATAAATGAAAAAAAAGCATTTCATTTAATTTGTATATACAAATTGTAAAGCCTAGACCAGGTAGACAGTTTTTGAGTCAAAACCATAAACACTGTATTCTGCCATGTCTTGTTTACTTAGAAGAACGTCTTCACAGCTAAGTGGTCCCCTCAGGTCATTGCAAGATCCAAAGCACAGCAGATGTTTGCAAAGTTGGTGCAGACTGCTGGGAAATCCACGGTCTCTATGGCCACATTTTCCAGAAGAGTCTGAAGCTGATTTAAGAGTACATTCCTACTTAGAGGCAGGAGTACTTTCCTGGCTGTGATCTACTGGTTTTCCTGTGCTGATACCTCTAATCAGGTGTAGCATAATGTCATCTGGATGTGTCTTGTGAAGTTCCATCTACTAACGAAAAGATAACGGAGATGAATTGAAGCAAGTGGAGTTAGAGGGATTGGGACTCTCACCTCACATTCCCAACTGCAGAGTGTGTCCTGTGTCCTATGTGCAGCCTGAGAGCTCTTGTGTTAGATGAGGGGATGTAGAACCATGGTCCTGGGTGTGCCTTATCAGGTTTGGCCACCTTAATGCAGTATCTCATATGCAGTAAATGTAGCCAGTAATTAAGATGGCAGTTGTTTTCCAGTTGATTGTGGATTGCCTTCTACCAATAAGCAGTAGACAGTATAAGTAAATGAAAAACAAAAGTATGAATCAGAAACTAGTATGGGAAAGACATCCTTCTGTTTGATACTGTTTTTAGTGGAGGGGGAGTTGGGTGTAAAAATGACACACCTTAAGGCTATAAAGAAGGAAGTACAGCTTCTGAGATACAAGTCTCCTGTAGCAGTACTTCAACACATCATCTGATAGAATTCTACTTTTCTTTATTTTTGCTGTTGTGATGAAGAAACAAATGTGCTGAATAACAGCTTTATTTTGTTTTCAGGATGATCTGCACAAAACTTACAACTCTACATCAGCCACAGATGGACTCTCTTCATCTTCATTTATAGAATATCCAAAGCACAAACCATTTATTAATTCGGATTTGCAGCGCTCCCCATGGAAACCAGTAATTCCATATCCTGAAAGCAACAGCAGAGGTAATAGTTCAGCAAAGTTGTTTTCTTACCTGTTTCCAAATCATGTGGTAAAACACTGTATGTCTTCCACATCTGTGAAGGTTGCAGTCTTTTTATCCTTTTATCAATTCCCAGTGATGTCCAGGTCACCTGTTTCGTAGGTCCTTTGTATTTCTCTTTCCAAAGAGCACCTGATGAAAAAGGTCATCTTACAGATGGAGAAAGATGCTCCTCTTCAGTAGCAGAGAACTTTAAAATTGTCTGAGTACTCTGTGAAATTGTAATGACGTGTTTTCTTTGTCCCTTCTTCAGTCTTCCTCTCCTTCAGCCTTTCCTCTCCTGAGCTCATAGCTGAGTTAGAAATAAGGAGACTTTAGTCCCCAGAATGGTTTGGAGCAAAGGAAGAGTTTTGGTCCTGTTAAAATTGGAAGGCTTGTCGTGGACAAAGGGTGTGTTGTGAGTATTTATCATATCAGTGAAGACTTAAAGGATACAGAGAAGGGTTCAGCAAAGTGCTGAACTGAGAGCTCACAACACCAAAAAGGGAGGCAGTTTTGCTCCCATTTATTCTTCTTGTTTCTAGGCTGTTCCTTCTCCTTCCTTTCCTGCTCTGGTCCTGATGTTCATCTCCACGTAAACAGATGAGTCTTGCCTGACTGGACATGAACAAAAAACCTATTCTTGGTTAGATTTCTGTTGTTTTAGTGAATTAGATTGTCATGTAGTGAGACTTACTCCAGAGCTGCCTTGGGGTACATTCAGGGTGCATCATGAGGAGCTGGGAGACTAGACCAGGACCAATCCTTTGATGAGCTGTTTGGCTCAGGGTCATTGCAGGAACGTTCCCTTTAAGACTGGAGTGGCATGGAGGCTTAAGGGTATGAACTACTTGATATTTTTTCCTTATATGGAGAAAAGTGAGAAATATCTAGGATGAATCCTAATATTACCCAAACTAAGTAAAAAATCAGGATGACAGCCTCAAGTCCCTGTTTCAATAACAAAATTAATGTCTGAGTTACTAGGGACTTCTATGTTCTGACCTAGAAGATGAAATCTCAGTTCTTGCAGCGCTGTTTAAAATGCAGTATATGCTCTCAAGGCCATCAGTTTTCAGTGCTGTTGACACAAAACTGAAACTTTACAGATGAAAAATCGGATGTGCAGGAAAGAGCTTCCTTATGAATTACTGATGCAGATGTATTTTTGTAGAGTGTGCTGCATGTTGCATTAGCAATCAAGTTTTGACTTCCAAGTTTTCACTTGACAATTTTTTTTCAAACGGTGACTGCCGACTCTGAATAACAATGAGTGGTGGAAGATAATCAGATATCCCTTTTTAAAAATTAGCAAATGTTTTTGTTTTCAAAAAATGTCTAAATAGAGTGCAAGTAAATGTATGCATACTGAAAGTACATGAATATGTACTGAAAATTGAATCCAACATATTGATGATCCAGAATGTTTCTCTTTTTGTGTTGCTTTTAAAAATGCAGAAATGTTCTGGAGTATATATTTTAGTAAGTTTAAGGATATGGGAATTAATTTCAAATGGCAGAATTTATTTGATTGTTCTTGAGGGTGCTTATTGCTCCTCCCATTCCCCATATTAAATAAATCTTATTGAAAAATCCTGAAACTGAATATAGTAAATTCTGCTTATTGTGGTTTTAATGTCTATGTTGTATATGTGTGTCAGCATGCACAGTTGGCTTTAATACTCTAACAAAAATGACTGAATGATACTTGGCATCCTGTTGGGTTTTGCCTTTGTCTATTCATTGCTTGAGTTGCTTCATTGCTGTGTTTTGCTAGTCATTATTGTAAATATACAGAGATTGCAATGTAGCTTTTAAGAATAATAGTAAAAAATCTGTTTATTGTTTCAGCTATGCCCATTTCAACTGAATCCTAGGAACAGTAATGTAAATAGAGAAGAGGATGCAATTGGTGATTTTGATATTGCAAATAGGGCCAAATTATCAGTAACTTCCTCTTAACTATGACTGCTGTCACTGCTTCTTATGTATTTAACAGGTTTGCATTGATGTGATGCTCTTGTGCTGTCATTCATTTTAAGATTTGACAAATTTTTACTCTGGAATCTTGAATCTTCATTCTGATAATGATTTTTCCTTTTTTGTTTGTTTTGTTTGTTTTTTGTTTTTGTGGGGGTTTTTTGTTGTTTTTGGTTTTTTTTGTTGTTGATAGTCTGATGCACAAACCAATATGCAGTCCCAACTCTTGTAGTGCTCAAGCATTCTATATTAAAGGCGTATTCTTTCTCAGGAGTGGATTTAAGCACAAAGGAGTGCGCTAATGTGACCTGGCAGATTAGTTTGCTATATGAGCTGTGTGTGTGTACAGATGTTTTTATGTTTAACTTCAGTGGCATTGTATGGAGGAAAGGGCTTATGGTTATGGTTCCTTTTACAGAATTAAACAGCACAGCTAAGAGACGTAATACATCAGATTACCAGCAGATGGTCTAATTGCAAGGTGATGTGAGTTCTATTACAACTGCTTTTCTTTTTGTGGTGAAGAATATAGAAAGGCTTTGTTTAGTAACTGCTAAAGATGGGAATGCAGCAGAAGGGGGAAAATGGTTCAGTGCAAAGGAGGTGTATGTTTTAAGGTGGAGGAGGGGAACACAAGTGCAAAACCAGAATTAAAAAAGAAGTCCACTTATAAATAAGCACTTTTATAGCCCTTCTCATAGTTAACCTTTATTATGCAATGTGGCCATTCATGGGTACATTGTGTTTGTGTATTTGTTGTGGTAGTAATAATAATAATGAGTATTGCCACTGTTTCAACTATCCAGTTGTGACTTTTCATTTCCTCTTGATAAAGGGTCAGAGGATGCACTGTTTGTTCTTGATCGACATAATATTTATATGCCTTGTTCTGGGAAAGAGTTGTATCTTTCCCAAATGTGTCAAGTGAAGGGTGTGCACTAAGGGCAGCTATTTGTTCAAGACTAGTTTTAGAATCAGTTATGGTTTAAAGGGAAACAGGTCTTAATTCCTGGAAGGACTCTTGGATGCTGGTAAGGAACACTCTGACCTTCTTGCATAACATGCTTTTATAATAACATTTCAGGTTCCATGTTGTCTTGAAGTGGTGATTTAAAGGTATCTAATAAAAGGTACTTGTTCAATTGCAGCAATATTTTCTGCTCTGAAGAATCTCCAGGAAAAAATTCATCGACTGGAATTGGAACGGTTTCAGGCAGAGGAGAATGTAAAACACCTCAGCAGGGAGACAGCAGACTATAAAAAAGTACTGAGTGAACAAATGCGACACAAAGAACAGGACAAGACTGAAGTGTCAAAGAAAAATCAAGGTAGTTTGCAAACTTTATATAGATACTATAGAACATTTATGTGGATGAAACTTGATTCCTATCAGTGCATAAACCAATTTTAATTTGCTTTGTTCAGCATCTTTTAATTTGCAATGGCATGTGGAGTTACAAAGAAATAATTTAAAGGCATTCTTTGTTTTAGGGATTTTTATGCATACAGAAGTTCATTAGGCATAATATGTAAGTTTCTTAGATGGTCCTTTTCTTGTTTGTTTTGAAACTGTCCTGAAAACAACGACAAAAAAAATCCCAGGAACAAGAAATACATGATTTCCATTTTCTGCCTTCTGTTATCTTCAGAATTGGCTTCTCAGCTGGCGGCTGCTGAGTCTCGATGCAGCCTTCTAGAGAAACAGCTGGACTACATGAGAAAAATGATCCAGCATGCAGAAAATGAGAAGTCACATCTCTTGGAGAAACAGGTGTGTTCCCAATGCTATCTCAGGGTTAAATCATAAAAATAATTATGTCATGATTTTTCATAGTTACTCTAATTTTAATACCTTTAAGTGTGGATGTCTATTTCAGCTGTCCTTCATATACTTAGGTATGGATAGCTTCCCTACTTAAATTTCCCAGTCTTCTCACGACCCTGGTATTTTCTTTGTGCACCCGTTTCTAAGGCAATAGGTGTTAATATGAATTGTTTGCTTCTGCATAATTGGCTCACTGCAGTAGCTCATCCTTATCCTCCAGTGTTATACCTGTGTGCCAGTGGGAAAAAACCTCCCTTTTGTGTTTGCACTCTTCAGGTCTTTGGGGATTTTCTTTACTAGCACTGCTCTTGCTAAATTGGGCCCAAAATACTGGTTTTGTAGAAATAGCAGTAAAATTTCTATTTCCCATCATAAGTGATGGGGATTTGGCCTATATCTCAAATGAACTTGAATTTTGTTTGTAGGCATATGGGTCACCTAGAGCTGTCTGTTTGTTGGTCTCTGTGGCTCTTATATTTCAATCTGTTAAATATTTACAGAAATAAAAAAAAATCAGGAAAGCTGTTTCTAATTTCTGCATAATGATTTTTTTTTTTTACTGTGTTGGGTTGGGAGGAAGGAGAGACTGCAGAATCCTCTCTCAGATGTGGTTAAATGTGCGGTTCCCCACCACTGGTGGACCAGTGGTGCAGTTTGTTCCCTGATTGTGGCACCATTTAAAACTGCACAGAGGAAGCAGTAGCTCCTTTGGACTGTTTATGGGCCTCCTTTGTGCTCCAGACACTGGGCTCACTATAGATGGTCTTGTTTTCTTGTGCTTATGATTGTTTTCCTTTTCACTTCTCCCTTCAAGGGCTCCTTGGAGAGAGATCGGCTTCTTGACCAATCACATGTTCAATCTAAATTGGAAAAGCTGGATATGCTGGAAAAAGAGTATAGCAGACTTACTACGATGCAGTCCATAGCAGAGGTCTGTCATTTGTGTTGGATACTGTCAGATCCATCTTGCTTATTGTAATCTGTACTTCATAGCTGTGTGGCAGTAGCAGAGCTGCGTAAAGCCTCGTGCTTTAGAGTAACACAGTAACTAGACTTCGTTTTAAACTGAGGTTTGTAAAATCTTGAAGTTATTGATGAAAGTCTACATGTCCAGGTAGGCTCTGTGTCACTATACGCTGCAGAAGTTGGAGTTTTAACAGTCTGTTGGTGTTCCTCTTTTGTGCGTAGTTAGTGCCTAGGCATTGTAAGATTGCAGCCATTCCTAAGATCTTGACTTGCTTTGCGTGCTACTGAATGCTAGCAGTTATTTTCTGTTATTATCCATATTTACCTTGACTTGGATGAATTTGACGTATTTGGTTTTTTTTCTTTTAACCGTCCTTATTAAGAAACACATATATTACTAGTTATTTTGTGTGCAGACTTCTGGACTCTGGTGTTGCAAGGCCTCTAGCACTGGGTGACTCTCAGTGGGTTTGAGATTTCTTTCTCAAATAAAGTCCTGAAAGTCATTCTGCCTTTTCAGGACTCTATTTGAATCAGTAACTTCTGCTAACTCAACATGACTGTGATCATATTTTGTTGTGGTGGGTTGACCCTTGAATTTTTATAATTTTTGTAATTTTATGGTGAGAAATAAAACTCAGTCTTGCTATGGGCTGTAGGGGTATCTCTACACTGGCACCTGGAGTACCTCCTCCCCCTCCCTCATTGACCTTAGAGTCTGCAAGGCTGCTATCTTCAAATATTCTCACTCCCCCCTTCTGGCTGCTGTTCCCCAGCAGGTTTTTTCTCCCCTCCTTAAATCTGTCGTCCCAGAGGTGCTACCGCTGTTGCTGTTGGGCTCAGCCTTGGCCAGCAGTGGATCCATCTTGGAGCCAGCTGGCATTGGCTCTCTTGGCATTGGCTCTTTTGGCATGGTGAAGTTTCTGGCAGCTCCTCAAAGAAGCCACCCCTATAGCCCTGTAACTACCAATGCCTTGCCATGCAAACCCTGTACATCTCTGTGTACCACCTGTGGTGTTGGCCTCTGAAGTCCTATCCACATACCCCTCTCTGCTGCTGTAAGAGAGATCACAAGTCTCCCAAGCCTGGAAACTACAGAGATCTTAACCAGGGAGAGGCTTCCTCTTGCAGATTTCTTCCCTGCTTCCCCAAAAGGACCAGACAGTACATTAATAGATTGTAGTATTGAGGATGGCAGCTTTGGATTCTATCAAAATCATAGGCTTACCACCCTGCACACCAGCCCTTACCTCAGGTGGTGAAGTAGGTGGTGTTTCTCCAGAAGTACATAAGGAGATGTTTGTTAGTAAATCTCTAGCTATGTGGCTTGCTGCAGAACATTTAGATGCTACAACTATTCTTGGAAGTCCCTGAGCCAAAGCAGCTGTAACAAGCTTTTGAAGGTCTTGGCACCCCATTGTGGTGAACTGCAGTTTAGGGTACAAGTGCTTGCATTGTTTACCTAGGCCAAACACTTGCAAAGAGAAATAAGAGTCTCCTGGGTCTTGTACTCTGAAAGTAGCAGTGGTATCCTCCAGGGTGAGAGTTGAAATAACCCGTTCAGCAACTGGCATTCCCTCTGAAAGTCTTTTACCAAGTTTTTGGCTGGTAGTAGCTGAAGTTTGGTGAGACTGGGTTGTTTGCCTTTTTGTGCCTGGCTAGTGAAAATAAGTTCAGCCTTACAGTTCTTTTTGCATTCTTTTCTGGATCAAACCAGAGGTCTTTGATGCTTTACCTTTAGGAATTAGTAGCTGTCACATTTAAATACGTTTTAGAGGAATTGAGTGTTAAACTCACACAAATTTGAAGCAATTCTAGGAACTGAAATAAATCTGGATTTAGCTGTGATGAGATGTCATTTTCCTTGTGATCATTATGCTGTCATGAGCCATTTTCTGGTTGACAGGTCTGCCTGCCTCTGGTTATAGGCGATACTCCTATGTGAGCATCCATGTGATAGGTGTTACCTTATAATCTTCAAAGAGTGCCTGCACTCTGTACTCAGAAGCGTTGCATCTGTTCCCTCTTTGATCTCTGCTGTAGTTGTTGCAGGATCATAGGAACATTTTCAAGTTGAATTTGACGCAAGAAATAAGAGACTGTTTCATACATGATGTGCTGAAATGGATGCAAAGTGGTGAGGTGATGGCTCATGAGTGAGCAGTGATGTATCTGCCTCTGAGTTGAGATGCTGCCAGAGCACAAGTTGTGTGGGGGTCTTACTGAGAGCATTTAATCTCCCCAGAGCCACTACCTGGCCCTAGAAGTATTGTCTTCAAGTAATTTGCAAATGTCAGTATTGCCTGTGAAAAGGAAATGCTGAGATTGCTGTTTATGTGAAGTACTTGTAATTGGAGTACTTACCCTGGAAATGCTTCTGTGGTATTTTTATTGCAACTGTCCTGCAGAGCAGTTTCTGGACAGCTGACTGAGAAGATCTGAACATCTTCTGATCTGAACAGTTCTGAACGTCTGTGTCTGAAGATGGAGTAAGGAAACAAGGCTAAAAGTGCAGTTTGGGCTGTGGTCTTGTGTGTGGCCAGATGGCCAGAATCTGAATGTGTGTGTGGATGACATTTTTTGAACAACTGTGGTTCATAGTAATTGATCTTAATGCTAACAATGAGACTTAAAACTCCCCCACCATCCTGTAGGTTGGGGTGCATCAAAAGCAGTGTGGCCAGCAGAGTGGGGGAGGTGATTCTGCCCTTCCAGCCTGCCCTAGTGAGACCCCACCTGGAGTTCTGTGTCCAACCCTGAGGTCCTCAGCACAGGAAGGACATGGAACTGTTGGAGCAGGTCCAGAGGAGGCCACAAAAATCATCAGAGGGTTGGAACACCTCTCCTATGGAGACAGACTGAGAGAGTTGGAGTTGTTCAGCCTGGAGAAGAGAAGGGTCCAGGCAGATCTTATTGTGGCCTTTCAGTTTTTAAAGGCAGCTTGTAAGAAAGACGGGGACAGATGTTTTAGCAGTGCCCGTAGTGATAGAATATGGGGCAATGGTTTTAAACTAGAAGAGGATAGACTAAATACAAGGAAGAAATTTTTTACAATGAAGGTGTCAAAACATATTGTCCACAGAGGTGATGGATGTTCCTGGAAACATTCAAGATGAGTTTGGACAAGGCTCTGAGCAACCTGGTGTAGTGTAAAGTGTCCCTGCCCATGGCAGGGGCCTTGGACTTTGGCGACCTTTAAAGATCCCTTTCAACCTAAACCATCCCATGATTCTGGGATTCTATGAGTAGGTGATTGCATGAAATATATTTTTCTGTTAGAAAACAGGCCAAAAATAGGTATTGAAATATTTTATTTCTGTTTTGTCATTAAAGTTTTTTGCAGTGACTCCTGATGATCGAGTGGGATGTTCAGGCAGCGCAGGGCTGAGCTGTGGTCTGCTTGCTGTGCAGTGCTGTCTTACATGATGGGCAGCACTGCTGGGCAGGGTCTGTTTGCTTGGCTCTGTGGCCTCTCTTAGTGACAGTCCAGTAATCTGCATAATACCTTCTTCTGTAAACAAGAAAAGAAAATTACTTAGGGAATCTAAGTTGGGTATGTAATTTCTAACAGGGTCTATCAGAGATGATACAGTAGGATATACTCTTGCTGTGTGGTTTGAACTGCACTCTGCAACTGAATATCTAGCTGAGGGAATACTCATTCATTTCAGAATAAAAGCCTTGGCCCAGCTTCATGTCAATCTGCAGTTTAAACAGAATATTTTCCTCAATATTTTCAATATTTTCATACTAAAAATTCTGTCAGACTTAAGGGGTTAATAAAAGGTCTTTGAGACCGACCACACGGATATCAAAAGTTGTGCCAATAACTTTAAAGGGCAGAAGATGATTTTAAGTTACCTGGAATACCTTTGTTTTGAATGAAAAAAAAAATCATCAGAATGGTTCTTTTATTCAACTAAAAAAGTTGGTTCCTTTATATAGTGCCTTTGTCCTCAATGTTTATCTAGGCTTTTGCCTTTTAACACCTTTGTATAACAGCTCATTACATTATTCTTGCACTTAATGCTTAAGTAAAGCAGAACTGAAATCTTTAGTACCTCAGTGGAGTGGGTTTAAAAACAAACAAGTGTACAAATACAGCTGTCAATCTGTATAGCATGCTTTTCTGCCTTAAGTTTGATTAGTGGCTCTGGGAATTATCAGTCTTTGGGGGAAGAGAAGGGAAATTCTTTTGGGTACTGGAGCTCTGAATTGTTTTTTCACTGCTGTATAAAGCGAGAAAGTTATTTGATAACTTTCACTTTATCTTGTTTAAACAATGTTTTCATCTTGTTGGAGGTTTACAAAGAAATGTGTGCTTCTCCCCCGACCTTTTCCTTTGAAAAGGAGTTTCAAAAGAGTTCTTACAAGCTTTTGTGATAAAAAGATGAAATTACTTCAGTTTTATTTAAAGGTATCTCAGAGGCATCATACAACCTTTCCTCCTTTATTAGGAAGGTGGCTAGATGTTCAAAAATGCTTTTCTTGTAAGAGTGTAAGTTACAGATTTTAGCAAAAATACCATTAGTGGTCTAAATAAAGCAAGTCTTCTCTTGCCTTATAATGATACGTCTTTGTTAGCTCTTCTGTAGTACAGAATCTTGGAGGATTCAGCAACCTGCTGTCTAGGGTGTTTTTACAATTGAAGAGAAAAGAGCCTTGTGTATTGCTCTGTGTGTATTTGGCTGTGACTTAACTTCAGGTACCAATTTTGCAAGTAAAAATAGAAAAATCATTTTAAATATTAAGCATAAGCTTTTGACTGCTGTATTTATGCAAAGCATCAGCAATCATTCTAATGCTCAAGTCTTCATTTATCTTTAAGTCATAAAGGGAACTCATAGTTTTGCTCAAGCTCTTGGTATTGTAGGCTTCAGGAAGAAAATAAATTGTTTCAGTAGTAACGCTATTATTTTTATTCAACTTTGACTAGAAAAAAATGAAAGAGCTGGAACAGAAGCTTCAGGAGGAAGAACATGCAAGGAAGCTTGTTCAGGAAAAAGCAGCTGAGGTAACCAACAGGAAATTTCTTTTGTACTGGTATGCATTGTAATAAGCTCTTCCTTTTTACCAACTTTGCATCTAAGCTTACTGAAAGTGTCCCCCCATATGCCTTACAGAATAATGAGATCCTGGTTTTAGTCTTTTATTCTTTTTTGTTTTTTCCTCCTGCCTGAGGTTTCAAATGTTCTGAAATTCTCTGAGCTTTTTGGAAACCTTTTCCTAACACCACCTGTGCACTTGAAGCTGTAATTTCTTTACTAAAAGATGTTAGTTGGAAAAGAGGAGTAGAAATTCAGACTAATTAATAATTGAGTATGCATGAGAACCTCTAAATATATCAAGTCAACAAATGGGCTCCCTTGTTCATAATTGTAATTAAAATATTGTAGAAGGAGGGAAAAAAGAGACAACATACTCTTGATTATGAGCCTTTAAGGATGCTGGCTTCTAACCTGAAAGTGTGGTGTTCATTAAACATTCACTGTATGCTGAAGAATTAAAGAGGTAATGTGTTAGGCTCTAGCATTGACCCTTGCCACGAATTTGGTGTGTTGGGGAAAGGGGTATCTCAAATTAGTAATGAAAAATTGTGCTGTGAATGCTTCTTCAGGACATGATTTCTAAAGCCATGCCATATCTTCCTCCTGAAAGGAGCAGCGAAGCGTGTTAGGAGTCTCACTATCGATAGGAAGTTCTGTCTTTAACTCTTCCAATAGATGTTTTGGTGGTTGGTTTATTATTGTGGGGTTTTTTTTGGTTGTTTTTTTTTTTGTTTGTTTGTTTGTTTTTTTTAATTTTTTTTTTTACTGTCAAATTTAATAGAACAGAAGGCGTGGTTGCCTAGTAACTATATGTCATGGGATCAATTGATAAGGGTTGGGTGGCTTGAGCTCCCCAATACCTTGTCAAGTGTAAAGCACTTGCCTGCATGGGACTAATGCACTAAGGCTAATTCTCTAACTTACTAGGATTACTGATGAGTAGTGCTACCAGAGGAAATATTTAATGCTTAAGTTGACCTTGGACGGCAAAAATATCCCAAACACTTGCAGTCCTTGCTTTTAGAGAGCCTATGTTTTAAAATTCTTGGTTTGCAATCCTCTGCTTGCACTGTCTCTGATTATTTATTAATATAATTTCAGTAACTCCCCTTATTCCCTCAATTGTAGCTTCAGACAGGCCTGGAAACCAACAGACTACTGATTCAAGCAGCATCACCATTGCTTTCTCCAAAAGCAAGACAACCGAGGAAAAAAGCTAAGCAGCCAGAGAAGGTAAGATGTAGGGGAGGACAACTTCTGAGGAGTTAAATAAGGCTGTGTGCGTGTGATCAGGGAGCAGGTTGCCTCTTTTGCTACAAAGTAAAGGGAAAGTGGATTTGCTGTAGTATAGTTTTTGCTAAATACTTTTCTTTCTTTCCAGAAATGCTCTCTTGGAAGACATTCCACTGTGCAGCCCCATTACAGACTGTGTCTGGGTGATGTACCCTTTGTGGCTGGGAAGGTGAGCTGATTAATTCCAAAGCTTAGAGCTCAGTAGATGCAGCTCCTTAAAGGACTTGGGCTTAGTGCACTCCTGACACCCAGTGGTCAGATCATTTAATTTTCTTCAACACTTTTCTTACGGATTGTCTTCAAAATACTTGTTGGATATTAACAACTAGCTGAGCTGGAATTCCAAAAATGGGCCTGCACTATGCTGCTTGACAAGATGTTCTTGTTAGTGCATATTAATTCAAACAAAACTTACATTCTTGTCAGCAAAACAAAAGTTTCACTGTTTTTAAATGCTCTCCAGTATTATCAAATTGTTGATAATGCCATTTAAAAGAAGTCTCTTTTCCTTTCAGTCTACCAGTCCCAGTCATTCAGTTGCTGCCAATGTGCAACACGTCCTACACCTGATGAAACATCATACGAAAGCTTTGTGTAACAGGCATGTGGTAAATGATACTCCACTAGCAAAACCCACCAGTACTGGTCATCCTGCCAGCAAAAGCAGAAGGCCATCCCTGCCGATGGACTCGTCCTCATCTCAGGAGGAGCTCTCAGAAGTGTTGCTGACTTTACAAGATGAATTTGGACAGATGAGTTTGTGAGTGTGGTACATTCTCCATTGCAGATTATGAATGTAAATGTTCCATATTCTTGCCTTTTTGCTTTGAATTTGGAAGGTTTTGCCTGAGAAAGGTCTTAGTTTAGGAAGTCTCTAGCGTGTAGTCTTTGCCTTGCTGTCTGCAGAGGCTGTAATTTCTCCGTGCAGTTAGAGACTCTGCTAAACAGTCTGGTCACCACACCCATGCTTATGTGCAGTAGTATTAAATTCAGAAGAGGTAAGGGAGAAGTGTAGTCACGGCCCCATTGTAGTGGACTACTGTGGAGCGGACCCAGCCAGCTGCTCAGGACCCTGCAGCCACTCACACACCCCCACACCCATCCCACCCCCATGTTGGGGTGGGCAGTATCCACCCCTTACACTGTACCATTTATGCCCTGCCCAAGACCCACCCTTTTCAATATGTCCCAGTTAACTACCATCACCTTTCCAGTCTTTTGATGTATGTACACACGGGTATCATTCCTGTAGTTATGGACCATCCCTTTACTAGTCCATTGAGTTAATTTAGTCAATAATTCAAGGTCAGGTTGGATGGGGCTCTGGGCAGGCTTGTCTAGTTGAAAATGTCCCTGTTTGTGGTAAGGAGTTTGGAACTAAATGATTTTTAAGGTCCCTTCCAACCCAAATCATTCTGTCACCTCTTGTTCTCTGACCTTCAGCAGCCCCACATCAGAACAGTGCTCTGAGAGATGGAGCAAGGTAGACAGATGCTTCATTTTTTTTGTCTCCAAGACACTTATACTGAAAGCCCACCTTTTGGGTGCTTAAAGTGTCCTCGCCCGAGGTAGTCTCTGCCAAAGATGCACAGAGCCTCTGGACCAGTCACAGTGTGGTCCTTTTGCCAGTCACTCTGCCAGGCTGATTTCAGCCTCCAAGACCAGCAGCTGTTGAGATTCCCCTGTCACTCCAGAAATTACATATAAATATAATAATAATATATATATATTTATATAAATATAAATGGGTTCTGCCTCTGTATGGCTTGATGGCATTAGGCTACACTGTCCATCAGGGTCTGCTAAAGCCGTGTACTCCCATGGGGCTGATGTGCCCAGGCCATCTGATCCACACAGTCCAGTAAACCTGGTTGTCCCTCTCCTGCAGCTGGCAGGGCTCCTCTAATACTGGTCCTAGAATTCTCCATTTTCTGTTAAAAAGAATTAGAATTCCTTTCCATAGGTTCAGGAATAAGATCAGCCCTGCCACTCTGTCTGGGGAACTGCCCACTGGAGACTTAAGCAGCAGCTTTCCTGGAAGAATCCCTATTTGTGTTTGTTTTTTCCTGCAGTTCAGATACCTGTGCCTCTAGAGTTGGGGTATAGGCTTTGCATTTCACTGCATGTTCTCCCTGTGGCCCCACAGGTAAAACTTGGGAATCCCTGTGGTGTGTACCCTCTATATCCTGTTTTATGCCCAAGGTAGCTTAATCTTTGTGGGGTTTAACCATCAACTCAGTCCCACACAGGTGCTCGCTCACTGCCCCTAGACACACTCCTCCCCTGATCTGAACCACATCCAGGACCGTGCTGGATCCTAGCACTGGGAGCGCGCTGGTTTTAACCCCATGGGATATTGAGAGTTCTCAGAGGCCGTTGTAGTGAGCCTGGAGAAGAAGGGGGAGGTGTGGGACCGTGTCTCCTCTGCAGGCTGGTTGGCCGAGCAGGGAAGGAGAAAGGTGTAATTACACCGATTCACCAGTAGGTGGCTCCAGCAGTGCGCTGAGGACACCCGTTCCCCCCGGGAATTTCATGGCCAGGCATTCTGCTGTACCGTAAACCAGCATTGTGACCAGCCAAAATTAAACCAATACAGCGATGCCTAGAAAAGATTTGTCTTCACACACTCTGGTCAGACCTGCCATTACTCCTCATGGCCCATGTTGGGTGCCAAAAAGTACTGTCTTGGTTTAACCCCAGCCAGCAGCTGAGCACCATGCAGCTGCTTCCCCACCCCTCTGCTCTGGTGGGATGGGTAGGGAAATCGGGGAAAGAAAAAGCTCAAAGACTGAAATAAGGACAGTTTAGTAATTGAAATAAAGTAAAGTGTAATGATGATAGTAATGAAAAAGGGAGAGGAATAAAATCCAGGGTAAAAAACATGTGATGCACAGTACAGTTGTTCACCACCTGCTGACCGAAGCCTGTACCCAGCACCAAATGTCCCCTCATGGCAAATTCCCCCTAGTTTATATGCTGGCATGATGTTCTATGGTATGGAATATCCCTTTGGCCAGTTTGAATCAGCCATCCCAGATATCTCCCTGCCCCAGCTTCTTGTGCCCCTCCTCACTGGCGTAGCAGGAGACACAGAAAAGCCCTTGGCTTAGGGTAAGTGCTGCTAAGCAACAATGAAAACATCAGTGTTATCAACAACACTTTTGTACTAAATCCAAAACACATCACTGCAACAACTACTAAAACTGAGAACTCCACCCTAGCCAAAAGCAGGATCTGGATAAATAGTCCACTAAAGGACAGCTTTGCTGGGCATTTTGGTTGGCCTGGTTAGCAGAACATGAATAGTTACCATAACTGCAGTAGGCACAGATACACAGAATATTAACTGGATGAGTGCTGAGATCAAGCTCTCAAGGGGTTATTTGGTCATTTTGAATGTGCATTTTATAATTGGAAGCTACTTAGATTATTGAGACTTAGTGTTTCAGCAGCCTGCTACCAGGATGTGCTACTGGAATAATGCTGCAAACCAGCAGAACTGTTCTTACTGGTTTGTTACGGTGTGTTGAACATGTCTGGCTGCTGATGCTATGGTTTCCTAGAAGTGTTATTTCTGAACTGGGATATGAGCTGTAGAAGCCAAGGGAGCGTGATGCAAGCCTTGTTCTCTCTGAATTGTGTGCTAGTGATCACCAGCAGCTGTCAAAGCTCATCCAGGAAGCCCCAACTGTTGCAGTGAGGGAAGATCTAGAGAGGGAACTTGATGCACTGGTGGGAAAGATGGAAGCAAAGGCAGACCAGATCAGCAAAGTTCGGAAGCATCGTTTGCAGGTGAGTTTCTTTTGCCCATGTTCATGCTCATGTAGAGTTGCTGACTTAAGCAGGGGTTTTTATGTTCTATCTCAATCTAGCAGCAATTGCGTAAAGCAGAAATAACTAGAGTAGCATTGCTTAGTTCTAGCTTTGGTGTCCCAAAGTTAGTCTTGCATATCTCTATCTTTCTATTCCCCTATCTTTGCAGAAATCTCTCTTGTGTTACCCTTGTGCCCACTCTTCACCCTGTCCTGGGCAGAGCTTTCACATCTATTCTCGCATTGCCTTTTAGAGTCCTCTTGTCCTTTGAACATTATTTAACAGTTTTCCTTTACTTGGAGTAAATGACCTATTTATGTTTTAATTTGCATTTTATGAGACCCCAAATGTCTGTTTTGCTTATTTTATAACTTTCAAAATGTTTTGGATAGTATAGCCTGTTCATTCAAGGCTATAAAACATACTCCTTGTTTTCTTTTCTTTTCATTAATTTTAGTGATTTTCTTTTCAAGACCTTAAGCCCTTGTATTTAATCTGGTTCAGTTCATGCAAACCACGGTTCACCCTCACCTGATGTAACTTACACACAAAACACATGCTGAGAGCTGACATCCAGAATGGACCTGTGGAATGCTTGCTGTTAGGAGCATTACTCACTTTTGATACCTTATCAAAAAGTTCAGAGGAACTGCTGCAGAGAAGCAGATGGGCTGTAGTTCCCAGGAGTAATGATGCTGCATATGCTATTGGCAAAAGTTTTAGGAAAATTGCTGCATGCTGCCAAACTAGGAGGAGGGAGCAGCACCACCTGAAGAGAAGGGAGCTGTAGAAGCCATCCATGTTGTGGTTTGGGCATATGAATGTGTCTGCACCTCAGACTGTCCAGTTCCCCATTCAGTCTTTGCTGGAGAGTACTGAGTCTCACACGCTGTGATTACACTGGATACCACCACTTCACCTCCACAGAACTCTGGTATTCCTTTCAAAGCTACATCTCTGACAGTGACTAGCTACTAAAATTACTAGTATGTATGTAAAAAAACCTCGTTTTTCTTTTGTTTTCTTTTTTAATTGCTGGAGGGTAACAGTGACAAATCAGCTTTTTTCACCTACACATTTTTCTGTTACATTCCTAATGGCCATGTTCCCCCATAATGAACTTCTCAGTTTTCTAGAGACAGTAGTTCAGACTGTAAGCTAAATGCAGCTCTAAAGATGCAAATGTAACAATGCTTTGTAAGGAATATAAAATATTTACTGTTCAGTGTGACTTGGAAACAACCATTTGCTTAGCTGGATGAGATAAATGGTGGGATATTTCAGCTGTTGAGAGGAATTGCTGAACATAAAACTGAAACAAGATCACTTATTAATGTTTTTATTTGGGCTTCTCTTTCAGTTAGAGAGACTTAAGAGAGAATGCAAGTCCAGAAAGACTTCTGCTAAACAAATAAAAGACAGTAGGTTCCCTGTCAATGAGGTTAAAGTAACAACTACAGTAACCACAAAAGGAAAGAATGCAGGTCCCATCAAAGTGAAGCCTGGAGAGAAGAGTCGGAAAAATCTTCAGTTGTTGAGAGACATGCAGACCATACAGACTTCACTACAGAAAGATGATATCAGCTGGGACCACTGACTCTTCTGCAGGAGATGTTCTTGAACTCTCCTGGCCAAACTTTCTCACATTCTTGATCGAAAGCAGCTGCCTTTCTTGCTGTGTGGAGGAGACTACTGTACGCTAAGCGCACTTTTGAAATACAGGCTTATGGGCTCTTGGCTCTTCATCCCTGCATTTGGTTGTGTATATTATGGTCTAGCTTAAATCACATTCCCTTTTCAAAGTACACAGCCACTGAATCTTAGCAATAGGGCCCCCCCAGTTCCCTTGTTGTGGTTCCAGCATTCCCTCCGTGTTGTTCAGCACACTAAGCACTGCACATTTACATGGGTTGGTGTGAGTGTGATGTGCCAGTGCCATTTCATGCTGTTGTTGATCAGGGAGGCCTTTCAGGATGCATCCTGTGTGAAAACAATGCTGCAGCCCCAGGTATTGAGGGCTTTTGTCAGTTCTGTTCTGTGTGCAGCTGCAATGACTCCATCTCTGGAGTGTCTGAGGGAGAACAGGCAAACCCCTTCAGAGGTGTTCTGTGGAGCTCTCTTCAAAGGGCTTCCCTGGTTCTTGTTCTGTTGTGTTGCATTAGTCAGCATCAGTGGCAGTGGATGTTTGAGTACTCAGAAAAGGAGCAAAATAACTTACGAATTATGTTGCTTAATGATCAAGTGAAATTTTTCTACAGAAATTCTGCTTTAGGAAAAAGCTGTAGGATAGGGCATAATACCCTGTCTCTGGCTGACAGCTTTGGGTGGTAAAGGAGTGAGAGAAATCACAAGTGTTTTAAACTGCAAGTGCCTCAATCGTGCCATTTGGTCCTGGTGTCTTGCTTTTAACTTGAAGTATGTGCTTTGATGAGCTATCTACTTTGGTAGTAGTGCAATTAAGTTTGTGCTCTGACTTGCACAGCTGATTAAATGTTATTTATTATGTTAATAATTTAAAGAATTTCCTATTAATGGAATGTATAGAAGACTCAGATTACCTGTATATACAGTTGAAAAATAATAAAGCCAGCTTGCCTGTTGAATGAATTGTGGGAAAGCTGCACTTCCTCTTAATTAGCTCAGTGTTTGCTGCAGCACTGTGCATCTGCCAGTGGGCCTTTCATGGAAAGGTGAATTCTCCCTGGTCAGGGTGATGAGTGAGAGCTGCAGGTAAGGTTAGAGTCCGAGCTGTGCCCCCCTGCCTGTAGCTGAACAGGGAGGGAGTTCTGCAGGGTCAACACGGGCAGAAGGGGGTTGCGTTTGTTGCCCATAGGTGATCCACCCAGCTTGTCTCCTTGCGTCTAAGAAACAAGAGGTGTTAGCTGCTGTTAGGTGCTGCTAACCAGGTATAGTGGGAGTAACCACTTAAAGTTCAGTTCATACCAGAGGTCCTGAAAAATCAGTAGCTGAAACTTACATTCTGTCATTTTGCTTGGGAAGGACTGCTGGAGATCAGCTTGCTCAAAGATGGGTTAACTTCAGCATGACCTCACGCTCTCCTCATGCAGTTCCTTTCTGGTGGAGGGTTTAGGAGTATTTTAGGCTCCATCCATGCTGCCTACAGTGAATGAATGAGGTGCCCAAGTTTGAATTAAGCCCACTAGGGCTAAGAGCATCAGGGAGCATCCACTGAGTTGATCACAAATCATCCCAGTGAATTTAGGCTTTGCATAATTTAAGTTAGATGTAAAAATGTGAATCTTCCTTTTACACAAAAGTTACTGTGCCAATGCACTTGTAAGGTGCAGAAATTGTGGAGATTTTTTTAATCATGAAAGTATTTCAGAATACTTTAAAGTGAAATACTTCCACAATTGAAAAAAAAATAATTCTACACTTCGCAGTGCATTAGGCAGTAGCTTCTGTGAGAGTTGGGGTTTTTTAGCCTGGAGAGGAGGAGGCTCTGAGGAGACCTTCTAGTACCTGAAAGGGTTATAAGAGAGCTGGAGAGGGCATGGAGTGATAGGATAAGGGGGAATGGCTTTAAACTGAAAGAGGGCAGGTTTAGATTAGATATCAGGAAGAAATTCTTTACAGTGAGGGCAGTGAGGCCCTGGCACAGGTTGCCCAGAGAAGTTGTGGATACCCCACCCATGGAAGTGTTCAAGGCCAGGTTGGATGGGGCTTTGAGCAACCTGGTCTAAGGGAAGGTGTCTCTGTCCATCAGGAGAGTTGGAACTGGATGGTCTTTAAAGGTCTGACTCAAACCATTCTGTGACTCTGTTGTTACAATACTGAGCAGCTAAGCACTGTATCTGTATTAATACTGGTCTGTAAAGGATAAATGAAACTTGTCCAAAGATGAATCCTCGTTTTCTGTCGCTCTAGACTTCAGAGTTTCAACATCAGCATCTTGCAAAACCCTCTACAGAAGAATGACAGAGATTTAGATTTCACACACTGAACTTGCAGTGCTGTTTATTTAATGTTTGCAGGTCCTGCAAGTCCTTTGGAAAACCACATAGTTTAAAATAAGAGCACAGAAACTTTATCCATTTATCCATTTTTATTAGTGTTAAGGAAACCAAACAGCCTTCATCAAGAAACAAAATATACACACATAGTCGTTTTGTTAATACAGAATAATGCTTTAAACCATCTTATATAGTGATTGTACGTAAGAGCAGACCTGCCCTTTAACCTCAAAGCAAATCCAAGTGCTTAGAAAGTATTTTGTGTGGATTCTTTGCACTATTGAACCATAATGTGTCAGGCCACCCTATAACACATGTGGTGATGCTGTGCAGCCTGTTGCTCATCCTGTCGCTCATCCTGTCGAAAGGTGGCTGGGGATTTCTCTGTAAGCACGGTGTGGTGATTGCAGCAGTAGAGCAGGCAGAAGTGGAGACTGTAGGAGGAAAGGACTGTTGACTGCCTTGGAAGGAACATGGCTTTTCAAAGGCAATTCCTTAGGTGGAAATGGGTCTACTCTAATGCTCTCTCCAAAAATCCTTCTCTAGTGGAATAGCAGCTGAGTGAAGCAGCTGACAGGTATATTAAACAGGTGACTAAAGTCTGGGATGCTGTCATAAAAGAGCAACACAGGAACCCACATCAAGAAGTGCCCCTTCTCCTTAGCACAGAGGTGGAGAAGCAGCCTGAAGACCCTGCACATACTTAACAGCCTTTGCTGTAAGCCCCACCTCTGCAACCCTGTGCTTTCCTGTTTGGAAGAGCAAGGGGGCAGTCATGGTTTCACCAAGTGTGTGTTTTATCTCCTACAGTAAGTTTTTGTATTAAAATTTAATTTCAGCTTGAGTTTAGTTGAGTGACACCAGTTCTTGAAGCAGACTATGAGGAAAAAGGTAGGGTTTAGAAAATGGCTAAGCTGTTCAGTCTGCTAGAAAAACCTAAAGCAGCAGTTGCAATGCAGGCAGAAAGGCGTCTTTGGTTGATGCACAGTTGCTTCCATTAGTTAGCGGAAAACTGAAATACCAGAAGTACACCACTATAATCCTGCACAGAAGCATTAAAACTGCTAATTATGCTTACCCAAGCAAAATGAAATGGCTGATCCCAGCAGTTCATGTGTGCCCCTTGGTATTCCACTACCTTTCCCCTGATGACTGTGAGGCACTGGAGGCCAGAGGAGCTGTGGAAAGCCTGGGGATGCCACACTCTGCTCCCCCCTCAGAAATAAAGGTGCTTAAGTTGCATCCTGGCACACCCACTGTAAACCATAAGCGAGATTCTAAAGTTGCAGAGATGGAAGTAAACATCCTACAAAATCAAGTCCTGTATGTTCCTCCTCTACTGCCGTGTCTTATTGGGAGAAGCTGCCCTTTCTTTAAGTAAGGCATCATTTACATGGCTTCCTATGGTCTAGGTTGAGGTGAAGGGAATGACACGTTTCAGACATGGTTGTTGCTTGTTTCCAGGTGTGCTGGTAGATGCCCTCACTCACTCTGCTGTGCAGGAGGGTGCATGATGTCACAGCTGCATCTGAGGCTCCAATACAAAGTCAGGTTTGGCCTGTCACACTTCTGAGCAGATATTTTTCCTTCACAGAACTTCATGCTCATGCACAGACTCTTTCAAGCCAAGTGATTTCCAGCACAGCAGTGAACAAAGAGCGAGCTCCAGGCTTCTTACAGGTGGCAAGTACAATTGGCTCATATTATAAGCTGGCCACTGAGAAGGTTAATTGCATAGGGGGCCTTGTCTGTGTTGGTTTTTGCTTTAAGCTTCCTCTAGTGCTACAGTACTAATAAATTACCCTGGAGAGAAATAAATAAATAGGTTGGCATCTCCCAGGCACCATGCTGGAAATCCAGGGGGTTTCAGAAAAGCTGCCCCCCTCCACGGTCCCAGGAAGGTACTCGGCAAATAAAAAGTCCATATTATACAACTGTCTGTACGGGAGCGACGCACTGTGCGGGAGAGCTGGCTCGCTCTGAGGATGAGGTGGAACGGTTGGTGATTTCCCTCTGCAGTTCCTCCACTTTCTTCTGCAGCTCAGCCCGCTTGGCCAGAAGCTCCTTGTAGCGATTGTGGACAGGTTCCTGCAAGTAAATGTGTAGCTGAGTGTTGGGAGGTCAGCATGGAAGTGGGGCCTGAAGCACAAAACTGCTGCAGACCTTACACACAGCTATGAGGGAAGGAGGGGAGGTACATGAGTGTCATCAGCCTCCAGCCCACAGGTATCCGAATGGTTGCTCTGGCTCTGGGCTGCTCATTTGGATCCAACATGCACAGTGCAGTGGTGGATAAACAAAACAGTCTCTGTGTATTTTGAAAGATGACAATTGCCAAACTCTAATCTCTGACATTTCTGGGGGACACTGGCCATGGCATCTCAGCTGGACATAATTTCAAGGGCTTTTGAGGGGGAAAAAACCAGCCAGATTCTTCTAAATATTTTCACACAGTTCTGGCTGTTGAACAGTCAGTATTGCAAAGTGTTTGCTGGATTCCTGTCCCTAACACTGCAGGTTTACAAAACTGTTACCTGCAGATGGGCACTGAAGCAATTGGGAATTTTTGTCCCTTCCTATTAAAAAGTGATGTCAGCATTCAGGGTCATGCTCAGAATGTTTGTCTGAGGTGCCTGCCCTGGGCTTCCCTGCTGGCTGGGGTAAGACCCCTGCGCCTCAGGTAGCCAAAGCAAGCAGCAGGTTCCCATCACCAGTAATTTAAATACAGCCCCAAAAATCCTATCTAGAACCCCACACCCACAGAAGTCTTAGGGGTTTAAGCTCTTTTGTAGAGAATTCAGATAATTTTTCCCATATTCTAAGTGACAAATTTCCCAAATTGCTGAGAATCTTCAGCTCCTGCAGATTTCCCAAGGTGGTTATGTCCAGCTGAGCACCTGAACCAGGAATCTCTAGGTGGTGTTCGCTCTTGCTGGCATTTAAATTTAGGCATTTATTTTCAAATTTAAGCAGTGGCGGCAAAAGTTTGTACAGTACCTAAAGGTCTTGACCTCTGAAACAACAGTATTGGTACTAGGAGAGAGGGAAGCAGAAGCAGGAAGAGGCGTACCTGAGGCTTCATCCTGGGGTTCCAGCGGATGTAGTAGCCGACCCACAGCTCGAGGTGGCGCATGCTGGCCACAGGATACAGGACGTGGTTGGAGTAGCTCACATACAAGGGGTTAGTAAAGTCTTCCAGTTGGCTGTTGATGTAAGACCAAAGTGATACAGTCTTTTTTGGAAGGCTCTGTAAGGGAAGGGGGTGGAGGAAGATTTATTTGCCATACGAATCCAAGCTATCTACAAGCAGCACAGACATATGCCTGTCATTAATACAGAGCTGGTTGCTTTTCTGTAGCTTAAAAAAAACCCCAAATTGTTCTTTTGATGTGGTTATTGTACTCAAAGCACATGGATGCAGGCAGGCACATGCACCCTGGCATGGGACAACCCATCTGACCCACTCAGCTGTCAACAGAGACCAGGAATCACCAGTGGTGCAGTGAGGGCACACTGGCATGTGAACTCTCAGTGCTTTAGTTAAACTTCACTTCTCTAAAGTGCCTCTGGAGGACTTGCTGGAGTATTTAATTGCAAAGGAGAAAAAGAAAATATTTGACTTAGGCCCTGATCTAGTGGAATAATTAGGCCTGTGAATACTCTCACTGAAACCAGTGCTGAAGTACTTTCTAGATTAAGTACTTCACTACGCTGGCCTTTAAAAGAAACCCCCCAAACCCACGTGCAAACAGCATGCAGATTTTCTTCCCTGGAAATGACAATTATTCAATCACTGTGGACTCCAGAGGAACAGGGACACTGATTTCACTATAGTAAAATGCTATCACTTTTATTTTACAGCTAGTTTTTATGATTATTTTTAACTGATGTTCTATCAAATGTGATCACATCAGGTCCACACAGCACTGCCCACATGTACCTCTGTGCTGTTGGGCTGCAGCCTTTGGTGACAGAATGCTTCATCTTCAGTATGTGAATGAGTGCCCACTGTTTTCCTTCTAATTCCAGACTGGGTCTGAATGTACACGTTTCTATGCTCCTCCCTGGGCAAACAAACCTCAGCCAGACTGCAGAGCAGAGCTGGCTTGTGGCAGGACAGAGAGGCACGTCCTTACTAACAGTAGGAGAGTTGTCCTCTCCCGGGAAGATGCAAGCACAGCAAGAACAGACATAAAGACCAGTTACTTGCTGTAACCTGTGTGTGCAGAATGATAGTAGGTCATGTGGTAGGTTAACTACCACACTCAGTAGTTAAAAGCACCCTAAAGGGACCACTTCAAAGAAAAGGGACAACAAAAAGTACCAGTTCCCATGGAGAAGGTTACAGTAAACTGAAGTTCAAAGCAAAATTGTGTTTCCACTATCTGGGAGACACCAAGAGCTACTCAACCACTAGTGACTTAACTGGAAGTAGACAAGAGTGTCCAGAAGGGAGATGGTGTTGCTCTGAAACATGAAGCCTCCAACAGAAAGCACTTTGTGAAAAGAGGAAAATCCCCGAAGTCCCAGCTGTTGAGAAGGAGCTTGGTATTTCCCAGACCCACATCTACAACCATCACTGATTGAGGAACCAGCTTCTGCAGCAACATCTGGCCAGCTAAAGCAATCAGGAATAGGCTTTTACCTTGGAGAGAAGCTGTCTTACCTCCTTCACTCTCTGCTGCTCACTGCTGCACAGGAAGGTCCCAAACAAACAGCTGTACAGGTGATCCAGGATGGTGATCAGGAAATACTCATTGAACTCAAATGCTGTAGGAAACTTCAGGCAGAAACAGAAAATTAGGTTGGTATTTTAAAACAGGAAAATAAACTTTCTCCCACGCTGTTGTCTTGGTGAGGAGTTGGCCTCTTGATTTCTAGAACAGGATCTGTCCCTGTTCCCTGCCTGGCTGGATATTCAGGGTCATACTTGCTCCTTCCAGGAGCAAGAGTTTCCCTCTTGGAAAGCTGCTTTGCATGTGCAGAGAGGAATTTTGAGCAAAAGCCAGAGGTCTGAAGGGTTAGAGCACTGTGTTTATATACACTCAGTGCTGCTTCAAATTGAAGCTTGCTCTGCTATGCCTGCCCCTCATGACAAGCCATGCAGATGGACTGAACAAAAGGTATACGTGAAATAAATACATTCAAAAAGTGGAAATTTCCCAGGACCAAATGGAAATAACCTGAGTGCCTAATACAGCACTTCCCAGAGGGAACAGCAGGGAGGCACTTTGTGACTGAGGTCAGCAGGAGCAAAAGGTGTATGGGCACAGGTCGTGTTTGTTGCTGAGTTCTGTGCAGAAACAATCTGACCTGAGACAGGGACAAGTGAAGCTCCACAAAGGGTCAATCAGAATACATGCAGTGAACTAGAAAGACATGCAGGGGTGATGGAGAGGAGAGCAGGAGGCCTTCCTCCCTCACAACCACCCTTCTCTTCCCAAGCTGCCCCAGTTGGGACATTCTGACCTTACCAGCTGCAGGTCAGGATGCCCAGCTGTAGGAGCAATCCAAGGAGACCACAATGAAAGTGACTTTTGATGATGGTAAAGCCTTTTCTTCTCTCTGTGTGGATGTGGTACAGTTTCATATGTAGTGGCATCCTTCTCTTCCATTTCTCCAGGTTTAACCATTTTTTTCCAGTGAACTGCCTAACTACAGCTGACTTGTATCACAGAAGACAAAAAAACCTTCCAGGTTCCACATGCCTGGGGAAAAACCTCCCAGACACAGGGGATCTCTCCTGGACTGTACCTCTGTTGTGCCTGGTCTGAAGTGAGGCACTCAGCTCTGTACATGACATTATGAATTGGGAGCAGTACATTTGCCCTCAGAAGAAGTTAAAATGGAGCAGGTCTTGCTGCAGTTTGGTTACAGGATCAGCTTGAGCAGAGGCAACAGGGATCTGCTGCACCCACCGTGCTAGGGACTGGCACTAGCAAGTGCATTCAGGCTCTTTGCTAAACAGACTCCCAAAAAGCCTGCTGCCAGAATCAAAGCAGGAGTGCAAGCCCAGGAAGGAGAGCCTGCACACGTCAACTTGGAAATCATTCCTGTGTCCAGACACAGTGCCATGTCTCGGTACACTGGCTCTGTGGAGACGGGTGCCAGCCAGCAATTTACCTGTCTTGTCATTTGCCAGACACAGTCGATGAACTGCAGGAAGACAGGAGAGCGATCTGCATCCGCGTGATTCTTGTCCCCATGGCCAACTCTCTGAAACAGCAAGACAAAGAACACAAGTCCCACTGGGCTTCATGGGGAAACTGCTGGGGCCTGCTCTCAGCCACCTAAACCTTTACCAACAGCTTAAAAAAATTTCGAATGAGTCTTGATACTGCTTTTTCCATATCAGTGGGTAAAGGAGTAAAGGACAGTTACTCTCTTTGTCTTTGAAGTGAAAGTTCTTTATGGGGATATTTTCCCGCTAAGTTAAAACAAGAGTTGTTTGAGTAGAGGCTCCAGATGCTATGCTGGCACTGATTTCAGTTAATATCTAAAGTTCAGAAGGAAAACAAATAAGAATGCTTTTTGCTTCAGTTGCAGCTGTTGTCCTGGCTACTTCAGTAGGAGAGTGCACTAGATCCAAACACTACCTACAGGCACGGCATGCGGCGATAACTGTCACGCAACACCTCGCGGCTTCCAAGAGCTGTACAAACACCAGCCCAGCCCATCTCCTGCCACCTCCACAGAGGCCATAATGACAGTGTTCCCAGAAGCAGGCCTCCAACTCTGACCATGCTGTGTGGCCAACACATGTGAGGCATGACTCCTCAGAGCCAGCAGAGTACATTAATGGTTATGTATTACCCGGGAGCCCCAAGTACTGTACAAAGACAGAACAAGAACATGTAAGTAACAGAGATCCCTAATACTGTTCTCCCCTCACCAAAGGAAATCACTGTCAATATCTTCCTTGCCTAGACAGTGAAGAAGCTAAAACACGCGTTGTTAAAATACCAGATAACAAGTTTTGCTGCAGCAGAACCTCAGTTGCTTTAGCTCCTCAGTTTCCCCACCTTCCTCAGAGCATGTGACGGTGCAATCCTATACTGCAAGTGCTGTACACAGATCTTGTTCTAGCCCTTGCAAAATTAAACAACCACCAGAGAACAGCTACGAGCAAAACACAATAGGAACAAAGACTGAAAGGATACTACTGAAAGGCTCTCTCAATTCCCATCTGTGCAAACCATAACAAATTGCTGTGTCACAAGCCCACAAAGCCGCCTCGCTGCCAACTGCAAGGACACAACCACAAGCTACTCTTGGTCCAGGCTCAAACTGCTGCTCTTTCACCTAAATAATTAGAAGCCTCTCCAAAAATAAAGTGTGCCTGAAGAAAATGTGAGGTCAAGGCTATAAACAAATTCCCCAACCTCTTCAATACCAAAGCATTTCTTAGATGACAGTGCCCAAGCTGTTTCAGAAAATGGACTGAACTGAAAAGAAAGACAAAAAATACTACAGTGGTCTCTGCCAACTCGCAGCAGAAATGCCAGCACTGAACCCAAAGCATGCTGTTAGTTTAGGCCTAAGCCTGGGAACATGACATTACCAGTCAGACACCTGAGAGATTTAAAACCACCTGCTCCTTGTATCTAACCAAGTCCCAAGGAGGTTAAGAGATGAATGGAATTACAGGTAGAAAACCATAGCATCAGCATTCACGTCTCTTCTGCAAGTTCAGCCAGGAAACTTCTCACAGGAAAGGCTAAAGGCCTCTGAAATCCTTCAAGAGGGACAGTAACTTTCTGTTCAGTGCCTTCCACGGGCTAGTGACTCACCAGCTGAAATCTGTGGCCGAAGCTCAGCCACTCCTTTTCCACTAGCACTTCAAAGCCCCTGATAGTTCGGTAGTAGCCATCCAACATGAGCAGGGAGAGAGAGGTGAGCTGGGCTGTCCGGTCCCAGCCATCACTGCAGTGTACAACCACAGATGTCTTCCCTGATTCCACTTTGTCAGCAATCCGAAGGGCTCCAGCAAGAATGAGCTAGGACAAGGAAAAAAACAGATTACAAAATCTCTTTGGAACAGAAACTATAAATGAAAAATGGCTAGTGACAGCACAGGACAAACCAAGGGCTCTGTTTGCCTCAAGGAGGATGGTAAATCGGTTCCAACTACTTTATAACTAGGACAGCAAACTGGTCAACACATTTTCTGCTCCAGCAAGATGACGACACATCTAAACTGTAGTGTAGACACAACTCTAGAAGAGCCCTTGCATTAAGCTGAATCCTTGGACATGTCAGGATGTAAATGCAGGAGCATTTTGTGTCTGATAGGAATGGCCATCACCTTTGCAGCTGCCCCAGAAGCAGATCTGCCCCTGTCTGCATCAGCAGAGCAACAACTTAAGCTGGACATTTTTAGAACAGAAAGAACTTAATTTGAAAACCAGCATCTGGAGAAGCTAAAACATTTTGTCTCCTTATTCTGACTCTGCTTGGATTCCCGAAAGGCTGATGGGCCACAGACTCCCAGACTCATCTGGCCCAGGCAATAACACCAGGATGTCAAGGAGCTGAGTCAAGACCTGGGAAACTCTATGATCCCTGAGCTCTAAGCAGAGCTTTTACAGTTGCACATCACCCAGGAACATCCTTCACTTCCAAACCACCATCTTTCAGTATTTCATCTCCTTAAGATTCCTCACTTCAAGAAACTATGGTTTTAGTTGCTTATAAAAAGAAAACAAATTATAAGTCCTTAAATCTACAAGGAATTGAAAATCCTAGAGTTAGCTCTGGATATCTTTGCCAGCGAACAGACTGGTAAGGACTTGTGGTTGCTCAGCCAAATGCAGTGGATGCAGACATGCATACCTTGATATGCTCCAGCCAGTGAGTTGACTCTAAATTAGACAGCCAGTGAGTCTCCTCAATATTGGGATACACAATTTCTTTCAGTTTTCTCAGCGACTCTCTCATAACATGAATATTGTGAATGTCCAGGAACACTAATTCTGCATTCTGATAGGCATCCTCGCTCTCATAGCCCCCTCCTTTAGCCTGGAAAACAAAATTCACATACAAATCATTATGCAAAAGCATATATTGTACTTTACCCCAGTCATTTGTCCTGAGCAAATAGCAGCTGACAAAATAACAGTGACTGGGCTACCTAAAGCAGGCAAAAAACATTGGCTTTATCTTACAATTGGGAGCAAACATGTACAGGCACACACTTTGTGTCTCTCTTCTGCAACAGCTAATGAATGCTATAATTTTTACCAAAGAATATCACATTACAAACCTTCTTTCCCTCTGTAATTATCAGTTATCCCCATTCAAGCTGTTAACTCATTACATTCGCTATTCTATCATTTTAAAATTTACCATACTATTACAGAGGAGTATAACCCACACACTAATTGCCTCTCCTAAGTAGTGGGAAAGGCAGATTTTTTTTTTTAAAAAAAATTATCTTTAGTGCAACAAAGCAGCTCCACCATTAAAACAAAGCTTAAAGTGATGGCATGAAACACAGTTTTTAGAAGCAGCCTTCCAGTACTTAAAGGCAGCTTATAAGAAAGATGAGGACAGAAGTTTTAATTTGGCTTGTTGTGAGGACAAGGGGTAATGGTTTGAAAGTAATAGAGAGCAGATTCAGATTAGATATTAATAAATTTTGCACAATAAGGGTGGTAAAACACTACAATAAGTTTTCCAGAACAACAGTAGATGCCTCATTCCTGGAAACATTCAAGGTCAGGTTGGACATGGCTCTGAGCAACCCGATCTAGCAGATGTCCTTGCTCATGGCAGAGGGGGGTTAGACTAGATGACCTTTAAAAGTCCCTTCCGACACAAACCATTCTATGATTCTTTATGAGCAGAAAGGACACAGCAACATTCCTTGACATTCGAAATTCCCAGCTTTATTTTGGGATTAAAAATCCTGATGCCTGATTTTCAGAAGTGCTGAGTATCTCCTGCTCCCATCACCGTTAAGAGGGACAAAGTTCTGGTGCTGTTAGAGGAAGCAGACTTTCAACCATGTGAATTCAAAAATGGTGATACACAAGATCCAGGGTGCTAGAGTCTGACCTTAGAACTACTTCAATCTTTTTTCCCCTTCCAATCTCATCTCCCATTGTAGATTAATATAAAGGATAGTTAGTAGTCACACTGATATCTTAAGAGATACCAGTGCAGGTATAAAAGTCTGTCTAGAGAATCAGATCATTGCATGCAGATTTCCTTCACAGTGGAAAACACTTTTGTGATCCTTAAGAATAATTTGAAATGGTGGTGGGAAACGTGCTCTAAATTATTACATTCCCAGTTTTAGACAGAGGAGAAAGTACCTGACCTTATTGGCTACCGCATTCACACTAGGCCTTGCATCAAATATGAAGATTTTATGGGACTGGGCATTAGAATCCATGATGGCTTGAAGGTACTTTTCATCCTCCTTGCTCCGCTTGCCGCTCACTCCCACCATGGGCTGGCTACAGCGAGTTATCGTTGCTTGACTTTCTGGGTGAATCCATGACAAGACCTTCGGAAACAAATGGGAAATAAATTAAGGAAAAATAGAATTCATTAAACCAGTGAAGTGATTTACCTGTAATGACTTGCTCTAGGATCCTGTATTACCTGTTTCCAGAAGGCTGGATTCTATAAAATCATAACTGAATGAAAGAACTCTTTCATCCTTACTCATTCTGGTGGCATTCCCAAAGTTTGAACAAACAAAAGGTGATCAAATTGTTTAAGTCTGACTTTTAACTATGATGCAGACTGTTTTTCTGGCTGTTTTGTGAGTCACTATGTGGGATACATCCTACTTTATGTTACACAATGTAAAAGTTAAGCACTTTAAGAACAGACTGAATTTTCTATAGACTTGAGGAGTAAACCAGAACCTTTTAGTTACCTCTGAAATAATCATCATAACAATGTGTTTGTCTTATTTCATTTAATAATCATTCTCATCAAGAGTATCACTACGTATTCCTCTATCCTGAAAGTCAGAGTAGGCCAGACAATTGTAAACAGCGAAACAGGGCTGCTTTGTGTTTCCCAGGAACTGAACTGAGGTTTGCTCTGAGTTGTGCTGAATTATCTTATCTTCTAATTTTGGTTTAGTCTACATCTCTTTCACAACAGTAGTTTCAGCAGATACTGTTGCTTTCTGTGTCCTCAAACATGCTGTTGTCACTTTTATTATCCACTGACCATTTATTTGCTTCCTGGAATCCATTCAGTCTGATCTTGCTATTACTTATTGCCCAAAGGTATGTGTAAGAAAACCACATCAAAGTGGCTTCTTCTGTCCCACTCACTGGTATTCGTCCTCTTGATCTGAAGGATGCCACTCTCTTTAGCTCCTCGTCGGGAATGTTTACAGGCACAGCTAGAATGGCAGGGTATGTATCACACAGCTCATAGCGCTCATTGATCTTGGTCAGCCTCCAGCTTTCATTGGGAATTCCCTAGAGAGGAAGCAGCATGTCAGCAAATGAGTTGCTCTGAGACCTCAGCACAGACAAATCCCCAGACCTGAAGTTCACGGCAACTTTTGTTAATGAAGGACATTTAGGGCTGGCACCTGGGAATGCATTGTCTTGGTAACTTGGATTTCATGTCTCTCCCCAGAGAGTTGGACGTTTTGCTCAGGTCACCAAAGAGCAGGGAAACTGGACTTCAGGAAAGGTCACCTATGGAAAAGAATTGTGGAGGCTACAGATGTAGCAAGACAGGTGATCCCCCTGAGCCCATCTTTAAGACACCTTCTGGTCTTATCATGGGCTTACAGGAGAGCCACGAGCAGGACAGACTAGGCAACCAACTCACTCCTCTCATGGCACTTAGTTCAAATGTGGTGGGTGGAAACTGGGGATACCAAGTGGAGTTACCAGACAGCACGGGGGGAAGGGGAAGAAGGGAGAACAGGCTATAAAACACCCCCAAAAAATCAGCCTGGTTTGAGCTTTGTTCAGTGTTTGTGGCACATCTAAAAACACTGAAAACTTAACAATTGTTTGTCTCTGGTTGCATGATTGTATGTGATGTGCAACTCCCATGTTTCTGTCACACTAAGCTCTCTGGTTGTACTAAGGACTTGGGCTGGGAGCACAGGGAATCTCCACACACGCATCATACAGCCCAGCATTCCATGACAGGGAAGCCATTCAACAGCTTCCCAGACAACAATCTCCCAGTAACACCTGAAGCACAATGGGGCCGACCCTGACAACCTGCAGACTTGGTTTGGCTGATGCTGGGAGAGAACAGACCAACAGGGAGGGGCTGGTGCAGCTGCCTGCATGGAGAGATTTAAACAGATGCTGGCTGCAGCAGGGGTGAGCTCTGACACAAAGCATCTCTGTGGGGAGGACACATCTGCTGCAGCAAACATGGCCAGGCTGTGAAGCACAGAGTGTGTTTTAGGGGAACATCAACTCCTGACACAATACACGCTTCTGTTCTAATAAACACTACTTCATTTTAAAGGAGGGTGGTGGGATACTGATGACCACTGTCGCGGCTCCCATAGGAAATAAACGACAAATCTAACGCGAGTCAGATGAGCTGTGATAATTATGGCTGACCCACATAGACTGCAGCCGGTTCCTCATCCCAGTGGTGAGTCACGCTGTCAAAAGAGGTCATGGTTAGAAATCTGAGGGGAGGTCAGACCCTCTGTCTAATATCAGTCACACAGTCTGCTTGTGAACCACTGCTGTCCTTTGGCCCTCCCTGGGAAGGAAATGTTACTACAAGGACCACTAGTACCCCGAAAGCCTGAAGGAAAGCTATTTTTGGCACTGTCTGAAGCTGAAGAATTGGCAGAAACAGACATCAAGCAGTGTGTACACACAGTTCAAGCTTACTGATGGGTAAAACATGCTCAGAGGTCTACCTGCTGTACACAGCAAGGATGGAATCTGCTGGGTCCACCAGCTCTGCTGCCAGCCAGGAAATAGCAAGACTCTTGCCAGTGACCAAGATGTTTACTACCTGGAAGTACACTAATGGCAGATTAGCTCTCAGTCCTGTCCAAATTAGTACATGCAATGGCTCCATAAGCAATTCCTGGAAATTTCAACTCCCCCAAATCTGAAAGAAAATTACGCTGCCAGCAGAGTCTTGGCAAGAAAAATGGGAGCTAACAAGCAGCATGTGGAAGAAAGGCTCCTTTTCCTTCTACCCAGCAACTCTACCAATGCTCAGGAAGAAGACCAAGGAGTAGGCACTGGCAAGCACCCTCTTCACAGTGCTGGGCAGTGTGGCTTCAGCACACTCTGCCTGGGCCAGAACTGAGCTCTGAAGCTCTCCAAAGCTCTAAGTCTTTCAGCTGCCACACTGACAAACCTGAAGGAAATCTTTCCTCTGCAATAGCGCAGACCAGAAAAATCCATGACAAGCCTCCAAAGAAAGAAAAGAAGCTGTGTGTCAGCATTCAAGTTTCCTTTGACTCATGGGGAATGTCTGCTTTCCCCTGGCCCAGGAGCCTTGAATCACAGCACCACCCAGAATGCTTTGGATTCGGATCGTGACTTTCTATAAGGACTGGAAGCAAACAGAAATAAGCCAAGTGGGCTAGAAGAGAAGCTGAATTTGCATCTTCCCTGGATGTTTGCCATAATGCAGTGTAGCTTCTACATTTATTCGTGCTCCTTCAGATTTGCCCTTTCTCCAGCTGGAATCAATAGAGAAAGCTAAACGTGATATAAGGCACACTGGTATTTCCTCATCTAAGATGCATTTCCCTGCTTCCCGGTAAGTTGTAAGCACCCAAAAACCTACTATCAAACCAAACTGTTACAGATGTAACACAATAAGCCTCTGCAGGCTAAGGAGCGGCTCTGGGAGCTGCCTGCCTGTGCACCTGCAGGCGGAACTCGGGCATGCCTCGCTAATAGCAGGTTGTGATCATCCTGGAGCCACCAGGGCACATGTCCACATTAGTGACCAGAGACTTCTGCACAGGTCTGCCTTCTTCAGGTAAATTAATGCGTACTATTAAACTCATTTATCCTCCAAACAGGACAGTTTGTACAAACTGTCTACTGGTGATCTTTGACTTGCATCACAGTACCTCTGTGTGTGGCTTAAGATGTACAAACACTCAAAAGGGAGAAGGTAACAGCCTGGTCTGTGGCTATGCCTGAAACTTGGCCCTGTGCTTGGGAACACTCCTCTCAACTATATCATCTAACCACAGAGACACAGCCTTGGTGTCCTCTCCACACATAGACTTGGTTTCCCTCTAGATAGTCATTCATGCCTTACTTTAATGACTTGGGCTGAGTTATCATTTGATTTACACGTGATGTTGTAGATGATGGAGTTTCTTTGCAGGGAAATACTGTTGAAGCCACACCAGCATGGCACTGATACCACCACCTTGCAAAGTACATGGTTAAGGTTAAGCACATGAGGATCTTTCACTGACAGGAAAAAAATAATTTCCTGGTGGTCACATCTCTCTATGGGATTGAGCAGATCCACTCTGAGCTTAGATATGCACCTTGATCTGCAGCAGGCAAGGCAGGGAGGGTCCTGAGTTACACCAGCAGTGCCCCTCTCAAACTTGGTTTGACCCATGAGATACCAAGAGGCTGAGCACATTGGCTGAGGCACACCTCTACACCAATATAGGATACAGCTGCAGAGTCAAGCTGGTCCCTCTGCCACTGACTCAGCCCAGGCTGTGTCCACTCAGCACCAGAGAGCTGTGATCTGTTCTGCAGTAGAGACACATCCCCCATAAGCAGGACCTGAGGTAAACCATGGGACCTTTAACAGTTCAATCCTCAGTTTACTCCCCTAAGTTACACCCAACAATCCTCTGTAGGATGATGTTATCATGCTCTACCTTTCCCACTCTGCTTGTATACTAATGCTGGACACTTCTTTCATCCTTGAAACAGGTCAGTTCTTCTGAGTTACTAGTTTCTACATGTTTTCTCTGAAGGCAGCAACCACAGTCCTACCCTGTGGCTCCCTGGTAGATATGACCAGATCATAGGATATTAGACAAGAATGACTTTTGTAGGGAAACATCACACAACTTCACAACCTCTGGTAATATTTTCCAAATGTTCCCCACCTTATTAGGGAAAATAAAGCTTTAAGTTACTCCAAAGGCATCTTAAGGACTTTTGGTTTCAAGTGAGTCTTATTCACTTTGCAATTCTGTTTTATATTCTGCCAGCCCGTGTGTAATAAAAATCAGGGAGCAATTTCAGTTTTAAATTTCATTTGCCACATGTGATTCCATTTACCAACTAAATCTCAAACCTCTCTGAGTTCCTTTTGTTCTCTACAGGTTGTTTATTACTCCCCATAGTTTTACACAATCACAGATTTTTAATAAGTTACATATTTCCATCTTTCCCAAGAATGCTAACAGGAAAGTCAGGGGTTGACTGAGTATCTTTCCTAATTGCTACAACTGCGATCAGAGCAACACATTTCTATTAATCTTAATAAAAATTGTAATAAATAAATCATACCACACTCAAACTTGCCATTTCTACCAGTGTGGACATAGATCTTACCATGGACCCTGGTCTAAAAGTCTTTTCTGGATGCCTGGTAGTTGGAGTTTACTTTTGCTCCACTCCCCTCTCTGTGTGTCCCTGCTCCCACAGGAAAAAGACTGACCTGGCCTAAGATACAGCAAGTTAATGCCTGGCCATACTGCTGGGCTGCTGATGCCCTAGGCCAGCTCTTCTCTAACAGTTTTTAAAGCAATTCCAGAAGGTCCTGCTGACAGTGCATATGTCCTGCTTTTCTATTTCTGATCACAATTCATGGAGTCGAGACAGGTAATCCCATCATCTGATTTGATGATGCCAGTTTTGTTTCACTGTTAACGAATCCCTGCTGCCATTTCAAGACATAATCCTGATTTATTTAGTATTTGTTATTGCTTTAGCAGAACCTGGCTGGATTAAGAAAAAAGACTACGACATTCACACAGATAAACTGAACATCCATAGTTACAAATTCTGGAATTAAATAAACAGACTGAAATACTTAAAAGTTTTGGAGGGGACATAAAGCATCATGCTGCAGGATCCAAATCAAACAAAAGGGATGAAATTCTCCTCTTAGCCAGATCACAACATAAACATCTACTGCAGTATGGTTTGCCTATTCTGCAGCAGCTGGCATTGGTCACTTTTAGAGATAAGGAACTGGAACAGATGGATTGTGTGATCTGGAATGGTAGTGACTGTGGCCCATCACAGGTAAAACTCAGGCTGCGGCTGCAAAAAAATCCTGATTTGGATTCACTTTTGCTGTTACCAATGTAAGAAAATGACTGAGGGCCTTCAGCATGTAGACATTAGTTTGGTTTCTTGACATAGAAGCAGTCAGTTTGTCCTTCCCACTCACAAACAACACAAAAGCAGGCCACAGCACAAGTACACACTGCAGCAATGCCTCAGCTGTGTCATGTTTTACACTCATTTTCTTTAAAGAAAGGCCATGAAGAGCTGTAAATCACATGTATGCAAATACATGTATCCTTTCACCATGTAACCAAACTCCTGACAAATTTAAGGTGCATCAAATCACAGTATAAAAGCTAATACAGACAGAAAAGCTTCTATCATGAAAACCGACATGCCAGGATTAAGAAAGTGGAATAATCTACATCGAAAATATCTAAGGTCATAGTTTCTTCTTTCCAGGTGTTATAAAAATGTTTTTTGTACTTCACCTGTTTTAAGTCACGCTTGGCTCAGTGAATACTGTGCTTTCCAGTGGAGATTATTTTCATAGCACAGGTATTCTTTAGTTTTCACTCCAAAGTTCTCAGCCCTATAAAGAAGCATCTTGCTCCAATAGCTTGGGCTGCAAATCCTTCTCTACAAGCAGATCTTTCCATAAAATAACTACCAGGAAAGAGGTAAATTCTAAACAAAGCAATAATCGCTGCATTATCTGGTGCTATGGTCAATTTGACCTCAGATGCAAAGTGATCACAAATGGTTGGAGTTTGTCTCAACCAGGATTTTAGATTGTGGCATCTCATTGCAAAACACACACTTTTTTTGCAATGAAGGCAGCATACAGTAAGACACAGTAAGATACATCTCACTTCCCATTAGCAGCCCTGAAGGCAGCGATCTATCTTAGGCAGCTATTTTAGGAGAGAACAAATCACCCCCAACAGTGAAGTGCTCTCTCCCATCTGTTAATGACAGGCCTAGATAACCAATTTAGAAGGCATGCCCAGCTTTTAGAAGACTAGAGCAAGACAAATGAATCCGTAGGTTTTGGATTCTAGGAATCAGATGAACAGCTAGGCTAGGGCAGAGGTCTGGTTTTGTTTCATTTGATGAGAAAGACCCAAATAAATCTTTAAATTGCATGGCTTAAAGTTTCTTAATTTTACAACAGAAAATTGGTTTTATTCTGGTGGATCTGGAGGAGACAGAAGCTTACTGTGTCCAGGGCAAACGTGTCACCAATCATGCTCTTTCTTCTACTTGAGAATTTTATGACAGGAGTGATTTCATTACAAATTCAAAATTCTCCTATCTTTTACCCCAGCGAGGACTACTCAAGTTTTTACCACAGTATTCCTAATTGACAGCCTGTCACTTCATGATCATTAATACCTTTGATCAGTCTGCTCTGGACACACTACTGTGTGTTCTAAGCTATGGTAAATCACAGCACTCTCTAGGTTGATCCCTATGGCACTCTCCAGGCAGGCCTGCTAGGCCGAGGGCTTGAAGGAGAGCTACACAAGAACACACACACAGACGCAGCAGGAGAGAGAGCAGGAAGAGAGAGGGCAGAGCCCTCCGACTTTATTTATATGTTTTTACACATCACCGTGGATTGGAGGTAGAAATCACTACTTTCTATAATCTACTTGGTTAAAGTATTTGTCAATCATATTTCTCTATCCGGTATACCGGAATTCGTAAACACAGATACAATTTAAGAAAACATAAATAATAAAGAAAAAACAAGTCATGGCCATGAGAGAGAATCTAACAAGAAAACACTGAACACTGCAAGTCAGAGCAACAGATCCCTATGCTGAGGAACCATGCCTAAGATAGTGAAGGCATTCTACATTTAATTTTTTTCCTCCCAAGTTGCTGTTTAAGATAGGAAAACCTGGAAAGAATTAAAACTAATACAAGTAAGCACTGAGGTGTGAAACTCAACAATGGGATGCCTGTACCTGGAACATACACCCTCCGTTCCTCACTGCCAGCAGCACCTGATCACCAGGCTAGAGCATTAGTTTTCTCTACCAGAGCCTAAAGTCAGCTCTCTGGAGCCTGAGCTAATGTCCATCAGTGGATGTTACTATTTCTAAAGCTGCACAGATCTCATCAATCACTGCAGAGTGAAGAACAACATCCTAACCCAGCCTGCACAGCATTTGTCAGCAGGATCACTCTCTGCTCCATGTGACCTGTAATTACATTACTGCACAGACCCTCCCTCCTGAAGAGCAGAGGATGAGGAAGGGTGTGGCACAATACCCACCTGTCTTCTGTATTCCCAAATTGGGTCATACACTTTCCATCCATTTTCTGGGAAAACCTCTTTGTACTCAAAGGCAAAAAGTGGCTGAAAGAAAGAAAATTTACCATTAAGAGCCCACTCAGAGCCCATTTACAGGATGTTTGATATCTCAAATAGTAACTTGTGACTGACCCTTCTTTTTCCCCACTGCACCACTTTTCTTTTAGGGCTTTGTAAAAAAGATTAACACTCTCACTGTAGCAGGTAATTAGTACAACAATATACTTTCCAATATGTCCCTGATCTTGCTTGGCTATTACCTAGTACTTCATGGACAAAAGGAGTTTGTTATTAAAGAGAGAAGATAAAACTACTTGGGCAAGAACGCTCTTACAGGTTAACAACCAGATCCTTTCAACCAGCATTTGAAACAACAACTGCAGTGTCATAATATTAGGGAGCAGAAGGACTGCATTCCAGGTTTGGGGCAGTGCAGTCACCATTAGCTGTAAACCTCAGATGAATGTCACTGTGATTTGAGTACTTTCTCTCTGTTACAAGGCTTTATCAGTAAATCCTTCCCCATGCATGAAAGAAGCACATGGTAACAGACTTCTCCTGTTTCCTATATGATCTAAACTTCTACAGAATTAAGTTTAAAACAGATTTCAAAACCAGCACTTCTCCTCCTTCAAGAAAATGCACCCCATGTGAATGCTGCATTAAGCAGATGGGACAGAACAGAACAGTTTACTGCTACTCTGTGTCTTTTGGCAAAAGCTGAAGAGAAAACACTTACCAGATTATTTGAAACTGGAAAAGCATATTTCATTAGGTTCTCAAATATGGATCGTCTAGTTCTCCCTTCAGGCTTATGAGCAAACCGCAAGTTTCGAATATCCTAGGGAAAAAAAAGAGGGAAATCAATTTGCAAATTTCTGAACCACTTCAAAATTCAAGGAAAATCCGAAAGCCAGAATTCAAAACCAGGTGATGTCACAATGCTCTTCAAGCCCTGATTTAATACTATACTTTCAACAGTGTTGTATAGCAATGTTGGGCTTGGTTTAGGGGTTATCTGCAGCCTCCAACAGCAGAGCAGCCAAGGGAGGGCACAGCTGTGCCTGACCACAGCATCTTGCCTTCACATGAAGCTCTCCACCTGCTGAAAGTCTTGAGGAGAACCCTGCTCAAGAGAAAGCTATGTCTGATCAGCAGGACTTTGTGAGACAGACCTCCTTGGCTCTCATGCTGAGTAGTTCCACAAAACCACTGGAGGGGATGGCCTCACAAAGTAACTCTGTAGAGCTACTGCGCATAGGGGGGCCAAGGACAGCCAGCTGGGTGCAAATCATCCAGTGCAATCTCCCTTTAAAGCTTCCATCTCTCAGAGCACTCAAGAGGATGTCTTGAAACCAAGAACTCCTCCACTTTGTACAGCAGCACAGTTTACACAAAAAAGTGGTCATCCAGGACCTCCTTTCCATAGTCATCTACAAAACCAAATTTGGAAAGTAAATAAAGCATCTCTAAGTTTTTGCAGCCAAGCCTGCAACTCAAATGCTTCCCATCAGCAGGAACTGAGCTGCCAAGTTCAAGTACATGAAGACGGTAGAGCAAGTCAGAGAATGAGATAAACAGCTGAAGACTTTGCTTCCTTACAGGGATTACATGATTGGTGTCAGACAGAGAACTTTTCAGGATGCATGAGATGTATCCATACCACTCTGTTACTGCACTAAACTGCTGTGCATATCCTGGTGAAGCAGACTGACATATATAAATATGCTATGAAGGGCGAAAACACCCATCCTACAGTTTTTGCCTGAGTTTCCCACATAGGGAAATGATACAGTTCACCCCAAACCTGACCAGGTGTGGTTATAGACCAAACGGCCAAGGACTAGGAATCCAGATGAAAGCAGGGAACAAATTAGCTTGCCAGCACAAGCACCCCACCCTATGTTAGCCAGGGCAGATTATGATTGCAATAAGACAAGGGAGCAGCTGGATGATTTGGTACAGATTGCAGTAACTGGTCTTGACTCCGGACACCCACAGCTTGACAGTCTGCTTAGCTTCCTGGCACCTCAAAATCATAGCAGTGACCAGAGCAGTTTGGGACTTCTTTTCATTCCTCCATCTGCTCTTATCCAGCAAGTGGCATCCTTTCAGCCTTGAGGGGCTCTGGCAAGCTCTAAGCAGCCCAACACCTAACAAGGTTCAGAATCCAGCTCTTCCTATGTGGTCACTGAGCGAAGCAGAGGAGCCATGCCATGCAGAGGTATGGATTTAGGAGTGGAGATGGTGGCTTTATCTACTTTGTGGGTCTACAGTAAGCAGACATGAGGAGGCAAACTGTTAATTTTTACTGCAGTTTGTATTTCCAGTTATTTTGAGGGCTACTCACCAGTCCCTCACTACAAAGCACAGCAGCAGGTGGACATGAGCTAATGATTTAGGGGGGACAAGTGCCCCTTTCTTGCTCTTGAAATGCAAATGAGTGAAAGGCTTACTATATTCCACAGTAACTGGGATCTACCTAGAATAAGTCTGGTGGGCAACACTGAGAACTGAGGATGCAGAGCCTACACTTCCATCATGAAGAAAAGCCATTGTCCAGCACAAAGCCTGAAAAGAAGGTTTGGACCTCTTCTCAAATGAGTGGAGCTGGAGAATACTGAAAATTGCTTTTAAACTCATGTTTTCTGACACCTGTGAAGTCATAGTGACTGAAACATTTTGCAGAACTTCCTACAGTACTACAGAGAAAACCTTTAAAAATGTATGTTCCCCTTCCCCTACTGTAAAACACAGATAGAAGTTTACCTTGCATACAATCTCCAGCCCGTATGAATTCTCACCGCGACTGGAAGCACCTCCAATTTTCTCCACTCTGTTGATTACACCTAAAGACGCATCTAGGACAAAAGGAGGGTCCTGTAGACAGTTGAAATTTGTGAGTTTAAAAAGGGGAGGGGGAGAAATTCCCAGCTCCTGCTTCCTTATGTCTATATTCCCAAACATATAGCTACATTTCACACAGAAATTCCCTCAAACAACACCTAGGTCTAAAGACTGAAAAGGTAAAAAAAGCAGATTATTTCAAAAGCTTACCCGTTCCATGCTTTTAAAATACAATCTATAATTGGTAACAGTAAGGGTTCCTCTGATTGCTCCAGTGAAGGGGCAGATGTAAGTAACATCCTTAGCTTAAAAAAAAAAAAAAAAAAAAGAAAAGAAGAAGTTGTTAATTTCACGGTTAATTTATGGAAGAAAAATTATGCCAGCAACAGTATTGGGGGGCTCTACCTTGCAGATCACGAAATTAAAACAAGCTTAATGTGGGGTTCTAGTCTAGAGCCTAGACCTAATATGCAAGTTTCAGTTCTGTGGAGAAGGCAAGAGTTTGGGTAAGAATCATACCGTCACCCAGAATCCTATATTTGCACAAAACTGCTATCCCTGTCAACAGGCCAGTGTTTAGTGCAAACTATTTGCTCTTACTGCCAGCAGCTGAGAATGTCATGCACAAAAAGAGGAGATCACTCCTGCCTGGATGTACACATATGAAGCCGACAACAATATGCATAAAAGCTAAGGCTTGTATCCAAGATACTTTGTGCCACGAGGGGCAGGAGATGGCAGTTCTCGTACATGTGGTTTTTAGGATGCTTGGGTCCTTCTGTACACCCTTGCACATGGAGCCAGCCCTGGGATGAAGGCCCTCAAGCTAAAAGCCAGCAGAGCTACAGTGATTTGCAGGAGCCATGAATCTGCATAACACCCGGCTGCCAGGGATCTTAGGTCTGAAGTCAGCGATCAAGTTACTCTGCACAATTCAATTATTTTTGAGCTTGAGTGATGGTGACTCAAAACAGTCCCCTTCTTAAAAGGCCTCAAATGTTTCTCACTTGTTCCTGCAAAAAGCTAGAGGTGCTGCTGGCTTTCCACAGCAAACACCTCTCCTAGCTGCCCTTCTGTTTTATATCAATTTAAAATGCCAAGATTTAAGTTGTTGCCTCTCCACCTCTGACACCTCTCACATCTTCTGCCACTGAAGCAGTTGTCTGGCTGTGTCGCAGCAATGGTTTACACTCTCACCAACAAGTAATTACACCCCTCAAAAACACAAAAGAGACCCACTGACCAGAGCTGCCAGATGCATGAAAGAACTCCCTGGATCATCTTAATAACCCCAAGCCTCCAAGCCCTAGGGGACCCGTTTTGCAAGGGCTGTGTCAGGAGGATGGCTCGCCTCCCAGCCAGGAGACAGCCACCATGAACATGAGGTGTGAGGCTACTGGGGTGTCAGGATGGGGACCTAAAATTCTTCCACCTGCATCCCATGAGATTTAGGTCTTTAGCCCAGAGGGAGAGAGAGAAGAAGTCTGCCTTACTCCAGGGCATTGGCAACTCATATAACTAAATCATCCTCTCATCAGCTCTGCTTCTGCACAGTTTTCACTGACTTTCAAGATCTGGGTGTGGAGAAGGATCCTTAAAATATCAGAAGTGACTATTTAGAGCAAAATACGTAGCACACAATATTTGGTTAAAAAGCAATTTTTATATGTGTGTGTATATATATATATAAACATGCTAGTAATTCCATTATTTATTTATATAAATTTTCATGCATTTGTTTGAAGGACAATTAAATAAAAAATGCTTATAGCCAGTTCTAATTAAACCAAGTGTTTCATTAGTGGCCGATTATTAATCACTTCTTTTCAAAGACTAGTTTGACAGAGGTTTGAAAGCAGACTCAGGAAGCATAACAAGGGTGAGGGCAGTCTGCCTAGTTTTTTCACTGGAGCTCCCATTATCCAAAATGTAATTTCAAAATGTTTAAGAAAAAACCCAACAAAATCCACTAATAAGAAAAGTGTGCATTTACATCTGAAAAGGAACAGGATTACTGGGTAAAGAGCAAAGGTGCTAGAAAAATGTTTTCCAGGTAAGGAACCCCAGGCACGATCTCAAACACTGGCCTTGCCAGCTTGTAAGCCACACCACCTTTCACATTTGCATTTTATTAGCCTGGTTTCCTAAGGAAACAATTTTACTTAATTACACTGCGCATGTACAAACGTACCTACACACATGGCTTGCCTGACCTTAACCCTGCCGCAGCTGTATGATTTCAGCAGTCTCCACTTGATAAACAGGGATCTCCAAGGCATTAAAGTGCTTCACTGTTTGTGAGAACGAATGCCAGGTTTAATAGAGAGGCTGTAGTAGTGCTATCACCATGGGAAAGCCTAATGAGCTCAGCCTTTGGTATGTATAAGAGAATACATATGGGAGAAAGAAACTGGAAACCAGATTTACTAACTCCCCTGCTTGTGGAATTCCTGTCTTTTACAGGCTAATCTTATCCTAGATTATTGGGTTGGCTGAAAATATTTTTTCTTCCCTTCCCTGTAAAATACAAGGAGAATTACATTTGCCTTTCTTCACACTTTTAACAGGAAACTATTATTGCTTATGAATAACAAAGATTTCCTTTTTGCTGCCTTTAGCTTCTTGCTGGAGCAGACAGCTGCTGTCTGGGCTACTCCCAAAGCCACCCAGTTTTAATAGATTTACGTGGCTCATCACACCATTTGCCAACAGATAAAACACTGGTAACTCTGATCTCTTAAACCATTCCCTGGAGACTCTTCCAAATACTGCCTCACTGTCAGAGCTAACTGTGTGGAGTGAGTTAGATATCAGTCTGCAGCGTACAGTTGGAGTATGAGTTCAAAGCCCTTAGGAAAGAGGTTGAGAAAAAAGATTAATCATCGAAGTGGGTTGTTTGGAGGGTTTTTTTGCTTGTTTTTATAGTATTGTTATTCGGTGCAATTTTTTTGTGAAGTATTTTCAGTTTTCAGTTTTTGATTTTATGTTCAGGACTGAAGCTGCACTCTTCCACGTCACATTTAGAGGAAGGCAACATGTTAAAAAAGTGAATGCAAAATCTTTCACAGAAAATCAAGAGGCTTACTCAAGCCTTCAGAATGGTGAGCATCAGCAAATCTGATGCATGTCAGAATGTCTGGATGAAAAAAAATGAAAAAACCCATCCCCATATCACAGTAAGTTCCCTGCAAAAGCACTGTATCCTTTCCTAGAGTCCATGACAGAGATTTGATACACAAGTTGTGCTGTGTCAGCCTAAGAAGTTACCCTGTGGCAAGGACAAACTGAAACAGTTGATCCATGTCCTCTCAGGAGGCAGAAAATGCAGAGCTGTACAACTCATCCCATCACTCACGGTGGGAGCACTGAATTGTTTTGTACTGGCTATGTGCTAAGAGAAGACACAGTCACCTTGGCCCACATGAAGTGCAATAGGTCAATTAATGAAACAACCTGATCACAGCTCCCAAAACATCTTCAGTTTGCTGTTGTTGGTCAGTTACTGCCAAGATATTTTGCTCTACGGATATTCTACTGTTTGTCAGCAAACAAAAAGGAATTTCCTCTTCACATACCCATGTCTTTAATGGTTTCCCCAGGTAGCAAAGGTGGCTCTTCCATTTCAGCCAATTTATTAGCCTCTCTCAGGACCTAGGCAAAAGATACAAGTACAAACAGAAATTCATTATGTTTTCATAAACCAAGAAGTTTACACTTACAGGTCAACAGTATCAAGGACAACAAATATTCAAAGATCTTGAAACACTGCCTAGAGGCGGTCTCTTCAGAGACCAACACCAGGCTCTGTGCTTTGGCAGCACACTTCCCAGGTCTCCTTTCATGCTCCAACCTTCTCTTGCCCAGCCCACCATCACAAGTCCAATTTTCTCACAGTTACGTACAGAGCCAAAGGAATCAGTTCCTTTCCCAGTGGAAACACTCAGCGATTACCATGATGATATCAACTATTCAGCAGGGCAATTTCTAGTTTACAGTGAGGAAAGTTGAAAAGGACACCTTGGTCACTCCACTGTACTCAGTGAGGGTCCCACAACTGCAAAAGTCCTGACTTGACTCAGTTACAAAGGTACTGTTTTGACAGGCATATATTGGAGGTACAGTTTTTATTTTTTAAAATTTTTTTTTTGGTTGCCAAATGACCTCTTCTTCCTTTGGGTTCACGTTATACCACAGGGCATGATTTCTCAGACCTATGATTGCATTTACACAAGGATTTTCACAAGAACAGCTGCTATCATGACCGGATGGACATTTTAGGAAAGCACGGTTATAACCAGGAAAGTATAAACCTGAGGTCTAAACCTGTACGAACCAGGAGAGAAAAGCAAATATTAGTGATCAAGATTAAGGCTAAGTCTATGTGGCCAAAGGCAGATGGTTTTAATCCTATTCTCAACGTCTCAAACTGGACAAATAACCACAACCACAGCAGTACCGTTTGCTCAACCTATTAACGCAGACAGAGAACAGGTAAGTTAGTCCAGACTCTGCCTCATGCTACAGCAACCACAAAACTTTGAGTTCAAGGCTGGCGTGTGTCCCACCTGCTGAAGACAGGCAGAGGGAGCTGCTCACAGCTGAATGTGCAGGCTTGCCCAAAATGTTTTTTTTTTAAGTCATAATGCAAGGAAAGAGAAAGGATTGCTTCAATTTGGTATCAGGAAATCCCTGCAAAGAAAATTCAAAGACATAGCCTAAAGTGGCATTCTACAACCTGACACGTCTGTGGTCAACTTTCATGTAGGATCAAGCCAGAGGGAGAGCCTCAAGGAAAAAAAATTCCCTAAACTATGCAAAAAAAATTGGAAACAAACCCAGAGAAAGCCCTTGCCACAATAAGAGCACATTCCAGCATTTTCACACAACAGACTGATGCATAGATGAAAAGATTAACAAGATCAAAGTCTTCTTGAGAACAAGATGTACATTTTTAAAAATGCATTCAAAAGACTCTTAGAAAAAAAATAATAATAAACCCACGTACAGTCCCAGCTTCTTAACAGAAACTTCACAACTGCACCAACTTAGACCAAGTCTTACCAGGTAGGCTGCCAGAGCAGCTGGGCTGGGGTCCACAAGATGAGTAAGGAGAGGTCTCCATTGACAGAACTCACACTGGCAGCAACTTGCAGGGAAGCTTCTCTTCCCCCACATCAGCATTATCAGTAAAAATAAGGTTTTGCTGGTATAATGAACAGAAATCAATGTTGAGGACTTCTTGTCAGCACAGCTGTGTTGGCCAAAGATCACACACCCCATCAAAGCCCTGACTGAGGGCCTCCCCGACAAAAGCCTGTGATGTAGACCCACTCTCAACTCCCGTGTGTCCAATTTTGCGCTGGAGTAACAGCCCTGAAATTAGCAGGATAACATCTGGATTATGATAAATGAGATGGAGGCTTCTGTCTAATTAGCCCATAAGTGGTGGTCATCTTTTTGGCCTTTTATCTTGGAAGGACATTAGTGAAAATCTACTCTGTGCTCAGAATACGATCACAGCTTCTTTGAGAAGGTCCGTACCCCACACGGGCAGCAGCTGCTGCCAGGATCACTTTGGTCAGCAGCTGGACTCACAGCTCTCCTGCAGATGTCAGTGGGAGCACTTCCAGCAGTAAACATTTGGGGGACGGGGTTGTATCTTAAGCCAAAACAAATATGAGGTAAGATACATAGAAAGCACTTGGTATGACAAACATCTGCCGAGATGGCAGAGGTGGGCAGTGCTCAGGTGGGTTTTAAACACTGTCCTGCAAGTGGGGGAGAGAAGGAGGGAACAGGCAAGCAGTATGAAAGACAGGGACCTGGATGTCAACACCATTCTGTAAAGACAAGGTTAAAAGCTTTTTCAATTTAAAAACTGTCTCTTCTAAGTCTAATAAAATCCATCTGCTCATGCACACTTCTCTGAAATGTCCCCAGGGTCAGAGGAAAAGGGTTAGCAATCGAAACCTGTGCTCACTTCAACACATGGCAGCAGACTGCTGGCTTCCTGGAAGCACAGTACTTCAAGGTTGGCCTCCTTGCCTCCCCTCTTATTGTTTGGTTGGGTTTTTTTGCTACAGTCTTGAGGACTAAACTCATTTTCACCATCCCTCAAGTGACTTCAGCACAATACCTATCTCAGGTAACAAAGCACTGACTCCATGATGATTTCAAAGTCAGTGCAAGCACATTAACCCTGGAAAACAGCCATCCTTCCCAAGAGGCCGAGACAGACATGGTCAGAAAGCCCAGGACAAACACTTCTCTGTTGTGCCAGTCTATGCACTATCTGCTCAGCATTAGATTTTGAATGAGCTTCTAGCTGAAACATGGACACTTGAAACTCATTCTGGCAGAAACCAAGAAATGAATGGTAGGCATTTTCCTGAAACCCGTCTCCATCAATGGCTCCTTAAAACTGATTTGGGGAAATGCAATCTATGTGGGGCTGGAAATGTAGGCAGCAGGCACAGGAGAAGACATCTGTGGTACCACTGAAGGACAGGGGTCAGCTGCAGGTAAGAAAAGTGGGTGGATAAGAGAAGAGGAGTTTTGGAAACAGATCAAGGAGAAAGAATGGTATGGGACAATGCACACGAAGCTCTGAGATGACATCAGTATCATAAATGGGCTCTTTGCTCCTTATATGACGGAGATGACATGAAAAGCCCTTCCATCTTACTGCCATCCTCCTCTCCCCCACAAAATCCAAAAATGGTTCATTAAACTGTGAGAAAAATCTTTTTTTGTACATTAGCCTACTTTCAAGACTCTAAAAATAACACTCTTGGGCCCAAATTTAGCCCTCTGCAAACCTTACAAAATTAAATTAAGAGCACCAGTAAGGCGAGGAAGCAGGGAAGGGAGCCAGGGACACGACTGTGACAGCCTGGGTGCAGGGGGCAGACGGCAGCTGCTGACACATAAATGCTATATTGAGGCAGGTACCACATATGCCTGCAGCTGAAATGTGCCACCTCTGGATGCCTCAGCCTTTTCAATTGTTCAGTGGGAATAAAACCAAAGAGTTCTTAGAGATCTGCAATGAAGGGCACAGGATGGACAAATCATTATTACTTAGGAATAGGACCATGATGACAGTCAAAAACGATTCTTTCTGTCACAATCATCACTAAGATGGTTTCTGTAAGAAACAGATACAGTGACCAAAAACCAGTGGAATACTCTGCCTTGCCTCTAAGTCGAACATTCTTGATTATCTTTTCCCCACAAAAATGTTATGCTTTGTAACTGAATCTCTGGAGGAATGAAGTCTCATTACACATCAGAACAGCCTTTATTTCTGTCTTCTTTTACCAAGTAATATCATCGACCCATCCCACCTATCAGCAGCTCTCTCTCCGGATAAAACAGCTCTCTAGGAGTCTGAGAATGGGAGTACCTTATAACCTAAACACAAGTCCTGCCTCAGCTCAGAGGGTGTGAGGACTTCATGCCACCACCTACCTTTGTCCTCTCTTCAAGCAGCAACTTGGCAGAACAAACCTGCACTGCTACATTCAACAATCGCTTCTCTACTCGAGGATCACACCTTGTGTTAGCTCCAGCACAGTCACCCGACTGAAGGTGCAGAGCTCTCTCATGCCCTCCCAACTACTGCACCAAAGACAGAAAAACTGTTGTTTTGTTGAAGAAACCTCCAGATCCGAGCAAAAAAATCATCATCTCCTTTGCTTTCATGTATGGGATCAGGGAAAGACATTTAGGTCCTGCTAAAAGGGTAAGACTGCTGCAATTCAGGGTACTGCAGTTCTGGCAAGTCTCTCCTACCACATGTTCACACTGCCTCCTAAAACAGCAGCCAGCATGCTGCTACAAAAATTCCTCTCCTGGCTGATGTCCCTCCACAAATCATGCACGCAGCACATCCTAAGCAGCTGCAGCCAACTTGGGGTGGTACAGAGTTGAACTGCAAGCACACTCTGTGCACAGGGTTTTAGAGGTCTGTGCCCTGCTGAACACCGTTCCAGGAGGACCAGAGAGGGTACAGGAAACTCTAAATTCAGGGTTTGATTTTTGACCATGAACAGAACAGCTGATGTGTTTTCCTCTTGTACTGCCTGGTGAGGCACTTGCCTACCAGCGATGCTGCACAGCCTGGTTGACAACCCACATCCTGCGCCAGCTGAGGCCAAGCCAGGAGTGCCTCCTCCTACCCACCCTCCAGTGCTGTCATTACCTCCGTGACTAGTGCAGTCAAGATGCCCAGGTCCACTTTACTGCTTTTAAAATGGAAGCTTTTCCATAACCTGGATCATTTGGCCAGGACCAGCTTACAGGGCGACTACAGGAGTGAAGGCGAGTAAAACCCAGGCAAGAGAGAGGGAGCAGACAGGGATAGAGTAACTTTATCCCTGGACACTGCACAAGCCTCCTGAAAACAAAGATGCATGAGAAGAGCACCAGAGGTCTCTCCTAGCCATTTTCCAGCTATTCTCTTTTACTTTCTCCCGAATATTTGAGTCCAGAAACTCACAAAAGTCAGATTATTTGGCTTCATGCAACTAAAGGGGAGACAGGTTTGAGTTACCAAACTGTTGTGTAACAGTTTTCCCAAGTCTGCAGAGATTCTTCTATCCTGAATCACAATAAAAATGAACAAGAGGAATCTTTTTTGGCTTACACAATATTAAAATGCACCCTTTTTGTAATTTTTTTCTTTCCTCTGAGTTAATCTCTCCTTGGTAACCTCCTACACACTCCAAGTCACTCTGCACATTTTGAACAGAGCTGTCATGCATAAAGCCACAGCACTGGTACGACACGTTCAACCTGACAGCATGAACACCTTGCTTCTGTATTACTCCCTTCCCCAAAACCATGTCTGCTCCATCTACTCTCCAAGCTGGGAACTGCTTTTGTTTCAGCTACACACAGTCCTGTTTTATGTATCCCATCAGCAAGGCAGTCTCTTAACTGGTCCCTTGACATAAACATATATAACCTGCCTGTATAGACAAACATTACACACACAAAACCCCTTTGCTTCTGCAGCCCCTGAACTCTGATTTGGCATGTCTCTGTCTACCTCGTGAACATACACTGGTCAGCAGCAACAGGTGAAAATTTCTGCAGGGACAAGAATGTGCATGTTGTACATGTACAAAAACACACAGAGAGAATGAGTAGAGTTTAAAAAATATGTATCTTTTCAAAGCACATGTGAAATATGGAATTGAAACTCATTAGCCAAGCGACAGGTTTTATCTCCTACAGGAAAATTTCTCTCTGATACTTCACATTTAAAAGACTACCTGGAAATATTCTGATCGTACTTAACATATCTAAACTTTCCTTTGATCCCTTTTTTTAAATGTTTTTGTCTCAAGAGATGGCAAATGATTAAATGCCCTCTTTAATCACCATTTTTGCCACTTTGCAGGCAGGATAGTCAGTAAGCTGCAGGAACACTCATTTCACCTAAAACTGGAGATAAAACATCTGTGCTGGTCCCCCTACGCACTCTGTACCAGTCAGTGGAAAGCAGGATACCTAGGAGATACATCTTTAGGATAAGTACCCTTCTTCCCCCTGAAAGCTAAGAACTAGGATAAAGGAATGTCAGTGTAGATCTGGAAGGGAAAATCCCAACTCTGGTCCTTCCTTGTGGTCAGCACAGCAAAACCCAACCTCCTGGACATCCCCAAACAACTGAGCAGTCATATCCTATCCTTTGCAGAGAAGTACAAACAGGCTGTGTGCAGAGAGGCAGCAGGGAATGAGCCAAGTCAGATACAAACACTACATGAATTTCATTTGAAAAGGTATGACTCTAAAGCTTGTAGGACAGATTGGCTTAGCTGAGGTATAAAAGACAGCTTTTGTGTCAAAGCTGGCTCTTGTCTGCTGTCACAAAGAACCACATCAGGGAAGTCAGGCTTCCTGAAAAGACTTAGCCACAGGATTACGTTTACATACTTGATTCATTTATTAACTTTGTTTATAAATTAACAGCAAAACATATATGCTTACATAACCAACGCTTCTCTGCTTTAAATGCCTTTTGGGGGTCTCAAACCATATTCACCTATTCCTTCCCCTGAATTGCCCTACCACTCCATCCCTTTCCTCCTTCATGGGTATTTTCATCAGTCAATCAACAAAGGACAGTACCACTATGGAAGGTGCACCAAGATTTATCATTACTCCAATGACAGTGTAAAACAAAACATATAGAGAAGCTCTTTCCATTCATGCCAGAAAAAAATCCCCACAGAGGTCTGATTCTGTCCAGCCAACGCTGACAGAAGGTGCAAAACTGACACAAATCTGTGCAGAAACAATATGAGTATGCTTCTTTAGGACAGTTTTTCACAGGTGCATACGTTTCTTCTCTAAATGAAACATTCCTTAAAAAAGGGCACATTTTTCCTAGCATTTGACTGCTAAGGTGCTTCTGTCCTCTCAGTGCTCAATTATCAGGACCACGGAACAGAAGCCATGCTTACTTGACTGTAAACATTGTACTACTTTGAGGAGAATTTCAGCTGCCATTTACGGCTATTTCAAGTGTACTTGGAAAAGATTTATGTGCTAAGAATCTTACTGGAAATGCAATAAAACATAAATCGAGCAAGTAAATGGACTTTGTTGATTATTTTTAAATCATTAAGAATACCACAGCAGAAAGACTACGGGAAAGAACAGAAATATCCCTGCCTGACTGAGGCACAGGGACTTTTCTGAGGATTATGACCACATGGCTTGAAAAACTATGTCAGAGACATTCAGAGCTGCAAGATATTAATTGCAGGGAAATGCTTTATGTCTTATTCTTTTGGGATATTAAAAGTTCAAAGGGGAGAAGACAAAACACCATGGACACATGGATCATTTCAGAAGAGTACACAAAGAATCAAATATACTGTCCAAAGACCACATCAAGCCCATTCAGCTCCCAAGAGAGCACTTGGGCAAAGGCAGCCTCCTAGCTTGGTTTAAAAAAACCACAAGAGGTACTTAAGTTATCAAAAAATGTTCTGACAACAGATCACGTATTACACTGCTCTGAAAACAGTAATAACATATAAAGTACACTGCGACTGCCTTTTAACTACACCTTCCCGACACAACTAAAAAAGCAAATCACGAACTGGGATCTCTACCTACCATACATATTTTGAGAAAGCATAAAAGGGCTTGAGAAATCATTTGCTTACTTACCACTGCCTTGAAAATCTTCAAAAAGAAGCTGAAGATTATTGTATTTAAAAAAAATATATAGTCCCCAAAGTAATATAAAGGAACTCCTCTGCAGGAGGAAGCAGCCACCATGCAGTGTTTCCCTGGGATTTTCTGCTTTGTTCTTTCCACGATGTTCTTCTCCACTCAGACCTGAATGTCCAGTGACAAAGAACAGCCTCTCTGGGTTCTCTGGGTTGGTGAATCTCCTGGGCCCTTGCTTTACAACTACAAGGCAAGGCTTAGAAGCTCAAAGGAACACATTGTTGAGGGCCACTCGTTCAGCCACGGCTGGCTTGTCTCTTCAAGTTTGTATGGCTTGGTGCCTCAAGACAATTCTCTCATTAGGTTCTGACAGAAAGTCGTCATTGACTCAACTCAGCAATGCTCCCTGGCACAGAAGGTTGCAGATAATATCTATTCAGACAAGTCCAACATTTTTTAATACAGAACCTTCTTCAGTGCCAAGGGTTCCACATACGTCTCAAACCACAATGCCTCTGTTCTCCATGGGCTACTCAAAAACTTTGGACAGCACACTAGCTTGACTCTATCCTTTGTTTTTACTGAATTTTGTTTAGCAGACAAACTTATATGTGAAAAGAAGATTAAAGGCTTCAAGGAAACCATTAAACCAGTACAGTGAAGTTCATATCATCATTCTTAAGTGACAGAAAAACACTCTGACCAAAAACAGAGTTATAAATTCTACCAATTAAAATAAGTCACAGAATACTGCCTCTGTTACTAAGAATTTAACTTTTGAGTTTGATACAGGCAATTTTATATTTATAATGGCAAACTATGATACAGAAGGGAACAAAGATGTTTCATTCCGTGCAAAAACATCTACAGAAAATCAAATCTTGGCAGGCACTGCATGCAATCACAAATCCATGTACTCCCTTTAAATACCATGCTTGTTCACTCCTGCCTGATCTGTCCTTCAATTTACAAAACTGTAACTAACTGAGGGCAGGGGGGAAGCCACCTCTTACCTGGTTTTACTCAACAAAAAGAAAATTCTTGCACTTTGTAGCTAGGAGAAATATGTCAGTCGATTAGAAAGAGATGAAAATATTTTTGAGAACATATGATGGCCATTTGCTCATTCTCCTTCATTTTCCATTCCTAATAGATGGCAATCATAAATGCTTCCAGAGATTTCTTTCACTGTGCATTACTCCATATTCAAGCATTTAGGTACCTCTATATAAGAAAAATTAGCAATCTTTGCTGTCTTTGCTCTTTTCTAACTAGATGAGCACTTAGGGAGTATTATTTCCATGTAAAGGAGACAGAAAACTGACTGCATCTGGCTTTTTCCCCTATCTAATTTGCATGAAATCAATATTTTTCAACCCAGAGTTAGGCTACTCTGTGGGTTTGCTTCCTTGAAAGGGGAGGGGCAGAAAAGGACTTATTGGGGAGAGGTGCAAGGAGGGGACCAAGATTTTCCATCTCTTGGGATATTGTAAAATGAAAATTATTCTAATTTTTATGAAATATGCAGTGTTTACTATAAACTGGAGTCCTCGAAAAATGTGGCAATGGCAGGGGCTAAATTCCAGTCACGGACAGGGCTGTCCTGGTATGACCATGCTTATGGACAAGAGCATCATTCATTCTCCAGAACCAATCTTTTGTGACTTTGTTCATCAACAGCTTAATGCTCCAAAGAAAGGAAGCTCATTTCCCACAGGCACACATACTCAATTCATATGGTCAAAATCAGAATTTCAAGGTAGTCAAAATATGTTTCCCTGTAAGACTTCCTTACTTCTCTTCTGCTGCTCTTTAAGTCCCTCTGTCTGACACCTTTGGTAACGTAAAGTACTGCCTGTTCTTGGATTTGGCCCTTGGACTTCACCCCTGTGTACAACGGGACCAGTGGAAATACTACTGGCAGGTCAGGTAAGGGCCACTTCTGCCTGCATAGCTTCTACTCCTGTACACCCCCAGAAACATGAAGTGCACCTCTATGTGAGAACGTAACTAAGCAATGATGCAGAGAAATATATGGTCAAGTCTTCATACAGTGACAGTAAAACGATGAACAGTTTATTCAATTTCACTGCTGCATCACCAGCACACATCCAGCCGAGTGTTTTGTGACCACAGGTCGATTACCTTCACCATCTAGTGGCTTGTGCAATACAGTCCGTAACTTAACAGCAGTCACAGTCCAGTGCATCAGGAAGGAAAGCTCTCAATACAGAAGACATCCTTGCATTTGCTATGAACTGGGCTGCTTACAGGCAGTCCCATACAAAGAGTCAAGGGCTAGTCTGAAACAGGAATATGTATCCCCATATATTATCACAGAGCTGACTGGCAGGGCAGAAAGTCTTCAACTCTCACGGAGGAGCTTAGGCAGAGGTTTTGTCGTGATTTAGTGCTTCCAAGCTAGCATCACTCACTGACTGAGAAGTCCCTTAAAATCAAAATGAAAAGCATTGCTTAAATGAGTGCTTAGAGTTTAAAACGTTATGTCACTCTCTAAACCCAGCTCTTGTTGAACATGTGTTACACATAACCAAAGCCTGACACACTTCCTGCATTGGCAGAGAGATAGTAATGGAAAAGCTCACTGAGACTAGTTCTAGTGATTTACAGCAAAGAATGGGGAGCTGGGGGGAATCACATCTTTCTTCAATATGTTTTTCTACTAACAATATACGTGTTCTACATAAAACTAGTCTAAGCTACTTTGCAGTAAAGCTAGAATAAAGCAAGACAAAGGTGTCAAAGTCAGTGACTGGCATTTCAATTAATCCTGCCCAATATCACCTGAGGGACAGGATCTACCTCTGTTTTGGAAGTCTGTATCTGGAGATATTACTCTGCACTCTCTCCACAGTCAGAAGACAAACACATTAGGTTCTCAAAAGAGACAAAAACTGCACCTTTACTGGAGCCCAGTTAAAGCTGGGATCCACAGAAATCACTTGCTGCCCCTCAATGTCCCCAACATCTGCACCAAGGACTTCTCTAGCTCAGCTCCATGACATTCTTACCTAGCATGGGCATATCCTTAAACCTGAGATAGGTCATATCATAAATGAACCATGTCTTACTATCAAGGGCAAAGGAATTGAGGTTGGCTATCTCGAATGCAGACTTGCCCAAACAGACTTAATCCAGGAAACCTAATGAGACAGCAACAGTATCCATTTACTGTCTTGGAAGGAAATACTCCTTCATACACCTTTTGTCATGCACCAGCTATGCATCTTATAAAATAAACCACAAGAGCTTATCTACAGTCTCTGACCATATACACAACAGATAACAAATTAAGGTTACACAAGCCACTCTGTTTCTTCACATTTCTAACCTTCAAGTCCTGGGAATACTAAAATAATATTATTGCATCTCATGTATAAACCCACTGTAAATCCACCAATTCCTCATATATTAAAGAAGGCAATCACTATGTACGGAACAAACAGTCATGAAGGATGGGTCATACGCTTGTACAGTATTTTGTCTGGACTTCAGAGGAGTATCGGGAATTGAGGATCTTACTGTTGCCCTCAAAGGGGAGAATGGTTTAGTGGTCACAACAGCAATGCCGACAACAAAGATTTGAACCGCTTTTTCTGAAGGCTGCACAACTAAGCAGGCGACATATAGATCTGCTGTAGTTTCCTTCTTTCTGGACCCAAGAAGCAATATAAAGAAAACGACATATGAGTTTCCATCCTTTGGTTTAAGCTTCTTCTGCATACATGCAAAAGCAAACACAATGGGCCTTAACAAATTATCAGATGAAGGTACTGTTCTTAAGGGAAGTGGCAGCAGGCTTTGCTGGCCATATCCATTGCTTCCCAACTGCAAATGAACAGGATCCAACCCTTTTACAAGAGCCACTCCAAAGCTTTGAACATGGCAAACTTCAGGCATTATCCTATAAAAGAACAGCTACCTAAAAATTAAATCTCTACTGACAGAAGTTAGACCATCAGCAAGAAAACTTAAGTACTATAAAATGCACAGACACATCTCATATGCACAGGAGAAAATACTGCCTACAGGACTCAGGAGCAAGCAACTCACTGTATTTTGTTAACCACCAACTTCCCAGATCTGTAACAGCTATTTTTACACTCCAATTCCTTTAGCAATGTTGGCTTTAAGGTGTTTTTAACATCTCAACCCAAATTACAAAGTATCTATGGATTTCCAACTCCATTTTCACTTCCAACTACTTCAATTCTGTTCTTGCCTGATCTATAACTTATGTTAAAACATATGGCAGTGTATTTGCTAAAAAATCCCTCCAAGAGTATATACCCTAAATCAATTCTAAACAGCTTCGGATCTGAGATCAGGAAGGGGGTGGAAGGGGAACCTAAGAGTGCTTTGCTGTTTTTCTGTTGGGGTTTTGGTTTGTTGGGTTTTTTTCTTCTTTTTTTCCCCCCATGAAACTAACTGAAGCAGCCAAAAGTTATTTAGAGTTAGTTTATGAAGTGAAAATTCTGCTAACTTTCTACTGGAAAGGCATTTTAATCTCAGTTCCAGATACCGACATGCTCAATATACATTAAAAAAAAAAACAAAACAACCAAACCTTCAAAAGGTTATTATTAAATACTTTGGAGAAAGATTTAGGAAAAAATACTGCACATGCATTCAGTAGGAATCCCCAGTGGTTGCCTCATTTACCTCATTACACACATGCACGCACACACACAGAGTGTTAATTGCACTCCAAAAGAAAACTGCAGGCACAGACTGCAAGAAATTAGGTGGGTCCTTCCCCTGGTTCCCTCCTCCCAATGGACGCCTACTATTCTTCTAAAAATTCCCCACAGAAAAAGAGAGTGCTAATTGTAGCTATCACAGAGTGTTTTTCCATCATCACAGAAATTTAATTCCTAAATTTGAGCTGATGCACACGCAGGGGCAGAGACTAAATAGAGGTAGGAGTGATGATGAATCCACGTAGCAATTCACTCTAGCAGGAAAAATTTAAACACACAACAAGACCATAATCCCATAACTGGCATATCCACGTCAAAATCTTTAAAAGCTTATTTTCAGCCTCTTAAAGCTAACTGCTGCAACACCTTCCCAGAGAACACAGTGTAGCCCAGGCACTTGCCTCCCATACCACAGAGTTACCACAAAATACATCCGTTCCCTCTTCAGGGCTTTTTCTCTTACATTCTTCCAGGAACAATGTGGGACCTCTTTTTATCGCACAGTAATGAGATGCTTAGATCAAATCTCAGTACCTGGTAAGACTTGGGAGTTCATGCTGTCTTGTGCTAGTGAAAGCTGCACAAGATGCTCTGGTGTGTAAGGCAAGAGCTAGAGCAGAAAACATGCTTGTGCCACTGTATCAGTTAATGGTACTGCCTTATCTGCAATATCCAAGGCAAGGCCACGTCTCAGAAAGTTCAAAGAAAACAGCAAAACCAATCAGGACCTTAAAAAATCTCTCACAGAACTGACTTTCAAAACTTGCAGAACTGTCACATGACAGAGATGTCAATTCGAAGAAAGCCAGACAAAGAATGACAAGCCCAAGGAAAGAACTTCCACTGTCCTCGACCTAACACCTGAAAGAAATCCGCATTAGCTGACCACCACTCATAACAACTGCTCCCTTTGGGAGCTGGCACCAGGCTCCAAGAGGAAGCCCAGGGAGCAAACAGTAACACCCCAGCATGGACAGTGATGATTTGAGGACAGATGATGGGTCTGCAGTCACACTGGCAATACTGACAGGAGAGGCTGTCCAAGTAGAGAACAGATCATCTGAGCCCCAAGGATTGCTCTCCAGCATTAGACACTCTCACGAATGAAGAGTGAAATAATGAATGCATGAGTTCCTCTACGAGAATTAAGTCAAGCTATAGCAGTGGGAACTGTCCCTTTTTCCCTATACTCCAACACAAGTAGGAGCATGGGAATGTGTCTTCTCTAGGTCTGCCTACCCGTGACAAGTAGCCATTCGAGTGTGAAGGCATGACCCAGCTTTACACGTACACACAGCTGCACTGCAGCCACTCACACCACCTCTGCAAGAGTAAGCTTTAGGTGAAGCACAGAAGGTGTGTGCCAAATTGTCTTCACACAGAGCTGATGCAAGTGAAGAGCAAGAAGCCTTTTGCCAGCAGAAGCAGGTGCTCACACTTAGCCTACAGTGACTTTATTGTAAATAAGCAATTCTCTGCTTTACCATCTCTCCTGAAACCTTATTCTAAAATGAAAGAGGAGCAGCATTTGTTCCAACCAAGGCAGAACTTTAGATCGCTTAGAAATAAAAAAAGAGGGCAGGCTGTGAAGAAATCACTCCTGCATATTACAGGAAACATGGCACAGCATGACGTTACGGGCTTCTGATGGCCTCCAGGAATACATAGGCATCTTCTGCTTGAAAAAAATCTGTCATGCAGCTAAGTGAACATTCCTCTGTGGACACAGTTTTTGATTGCTAGTGGGTACAGAGGCCCTATTGAATGGGAAATCAGACAAGCTGAGAAGAGCTGGAATCCCTGCCCAGACAGCTTACAGTTCACACAGATGAGGTGACAAAAAGGGCAAAAGAGTCACAAGACATAATCAGGATTACAAGGAAAATATGTTGAGCCATCTTAACCACCGGAAGGGAAAGACAACTTCAATTCTAAAAAGGAAATACTGGCCTGTCCTCTACTTCTAAATGTAGTCCTCAAGTATCACAAAAACTGTGAGAAGGCAAGTTGATCTGTGCCTCAAAACTGAAAAAAGGAATCCCACATACGCAAACTTCAGTAAAATATTAAGTAAGAAAATAAGTTAATTTTTTAAAATAATATTATCTATATAATATTACATAGTTAGAGCTGTAGCAGAATTTGCAATCTTATTGATATCAATAAGTCACTTAGCCTCAGCTTGTTTTTGTATGTTAGAGTGACTGAACACCCCAACTTCACAGGGGAAAATCTTCAGACATATTACAAATTTCCATACCTAGGCGTGTTCAGAAGATTACTTTTTGTATCCATAGGCAAAAGGTGCAAACTACCATAGAATGAACATAAACTACCGATTAATTTCCAAACCTTAGCTTAAAATTGGCTAATAAACTGCCTTTAGAAAGAAACACTCATATTTTTGTCACTTACGAACAGGTGGACTCTGACATTAATCATGGATGATTGAGACAACACTCATGGGATGAAAAATCATCACGGTTGTCAAAGGAATTAGCTTTGTACTCAGAGATTTTTATGTAATTTTACTGTGTTTATATTTTACAAAGATTCTCAAGCACAGCTGAGAAATGCTCAAGTCTCTACTAGAATGTACCAGTAACCAATAGTTTTATGCTCAGGGACTTTTTTTTTAAAGCTAAGATACATCAGCAAACCTCTTGGTTTCATAAGAGGAGCATACAGGTAGCTTCCAAAACTCCTATGACGCCAAATTAGAACTCTGAATTTATAATTAACTAATCTAATAGCAGACTTAGAAGAGCCCTGTTTGGTCCTTTTTTATGTCAGAGCAATTCATTGTGACAGGAGATTATTTTTATCAGCTTGGAGATTGCAATCTTCCTCTGAAAGAAGGTACTTCCAAGGACTCAGTGTTTACAAACAAGCAGAAGCTCTCAAGATAAAACACCTCTTTTATATATATATACACACATAACAGGAAAAGTATATACAACTGACCGGTTGAGGATTTCACTTTCTCAAAGCACCTAAAAGAAAATGGAGTTGCTTTGAAAATTCATCTCCAAGTGAGGATTGCAGAGTCAGCTCTTTGAAGATTAAGTGACTTTATAAAGAAGGAAATCATATGGTAGAAATTAAACTTCGATTTCACCTGTTTGATTTCAGCTCCTTTCAGTAATTTGGCTAAATATATTTTGGCATTACTGAAAGCTGACACTATTTTATTGTATCCAACTCACAGAAGCAAGACGTTCTCTGAAGGAGGTCACATTTTGTATTTTTGTCTGACAAAACATACATACCCTTAAATCTGGAGAGAAGTTGTCTGCTGAGGTGGAAATGGAGTCAGACGACACAGCAGAAGCAGATTTGGTGTGAGTAGAATGGTCCGACTGCGACGTGGAAGCGCTATAAAGAGAAACACCAGAGTGTATGAGAACTGGGCTCAAGAAGGTTCAAAAGTTGACAAGTCCAACCACTCGCTTACAGTCACATCAGGTATTCTTCACTATTCCCACCCTTGCCATTCTCAGTTATTCAGCCCTCAGCAGTGCTTTAAGAGAACCTGTTCTACTTGCCATTACCAGGGACTACCAAAGCGTACACAACTCATTACTAAATCTCAGCTCAGACTGAGCCAACATTAACACAACCACCAGCTTGTGCTGAGGAACACACTCAGTGCCCAAAGCCGCTCACCCAGCTGCAGTGGAGCTGCAGGTTGTGCTGTGGGTGGCCAGAGCCTGAGCCAAGAGGTCAGAACTGCCAAGCCTTTGCCCAGCAAAAGGCTGGGGGTACCTGTGGCCCAGCCAGGTGACTGGACACTCAGAGACACAGCGGGAGCCAGTGACCCCCAGACGTTCCTGCATTTAGACTGTCAGGGTATAAAAGCCCAGGGTTTCATATGTTCAGAGACACCAGCTCAAGCTGCTATCTTGTTATTTAGTTACTGCGCCATGATTAAAGTATTCCAAGGACTGGGATGTCTAAGACTCTGCTATGGGAAACCTGGGGTGGAGACGGTACGGAAACCTGGTCTGCCTGTGAGTGTGGGGTGTGTAGCTGCACAGGGGCTTCAGTCCCAGCTCAGGTGGTGAGAGAGCGACTGTCAGACTGGCTCCTGGACGGTTGGACGGGGAAGTTTCCTTAACACTGGATCAAATCCTAAATTACAGAAACTAAGGGCCTTCATTTCAGCCTTTCAGATGGGAGACATTAGTGTGCTGCAAGGGGATGAAAACAGACAGACTCCTGAATGCATGCCAGCACAGCTCTAACCGCAGCTGTACAGCGGTGGAAGAAATTCAGAATTAAAACTCTTTTCATCACACACAACTTTTCTTCTTCAAGGATATGTACAAAGCTGAGGAGAATTAAAAAGACTTCCCAGCATATGTCTCTGGTGACATAAAATGTGATTTGCTAAATAACAGTGCAAAACAAAAATTTCTTTTTTCTATACAGTTTTCCTAATATAGCTGTGAGCAATTAAAATAAGCTTATATTTTACAGCACTCTTATGCTGCAACCTCTCCTAGAACCCTAATTGCTTAAAATCAGCATTTGATACTAAGGCTTTTAAAACCCCAGATGACTGTAGAGAAAGATCCTACACGGTACAACGTTACTCCCTGAAGTCACTGTACAGCGATAAAAGCTACCTGTGCCAAATAATTCCCACACTCTTACCGACCCCAGAAAGGTTTTAGCTGGGTGTAAAGACACTCTTAAGGATCAGCTATCAGTCTTGGAAACTCAGCCTTGGCCGAAGCAGCATACCAGCAGGAGTATTACTGTTACTACTTCTGTTAATTAGAAATGTGACAACCTAGAAATAGCTGTATCCGAGCTTCCAAAGGGCCTGGAGGCTTGTTAATTGTCTGAATATTGTTTTGCTGCTGATAAACAGCCACCAAAAGACCAAAATGTTCCATTTTTATTTCTATTCTTTGGAGTTTGGCAAAGTATTGCACAGGGAGTGTTAAAAACAAAAAGGACTATAGAAAAATTGGGCTCTTGTAGGGAATTAGTCCTATCTGTTCAAGGATTAAGGAGTACTGGCACCTCTTTCATCCTACAAAGTAGAAACCTGAAAATGGAACCTTTAGGAACAGTAAAAAGTTATTTAAAATAAATGACACTGGTGTGCCAATGGATTAGCACAATTCCACTGAATGCACTTGTTGTACAAGGTTCAACAGCTAATCACTAAGCTTTCCAACGTGCTCAACTCCTGCAGTGTTGCCAGGTAAACTCACATCATTCCGGATGGCCAGTGCCACCTGTGCATACAACTCATGCCACAGCTGCCCTAAGGTCTCTGTTCAGGCAGAAAATTATCTGACAGTAAACCAGCAAGAACAGAATCTGCAACACCTCCTGTTCTTGTGAATGGAAAGGCCTCATATAAGCACTGAATTTGTGTACAGTTTCACGTTATAACAAAATTGATATAAAGTGTCTGCTGCTGCTGATGGGCTGCTCACATTCCCCTCTCCTCTCCACCCAGACTGCACACTGCTGCCATCTCCATCGTGCTGGACGGGCATCATGGTATGCACAGTTCAATCCGCTCATCTGACGGGGCAGTAAACTATTAATAAACATGAAGAGAGTCTTCTGTTGGGTAACAAGGCTGATTGGATTCATTACATGGCTATATAAATCATCAGATGCAGCACACAGAGAGGGAAGGAATCTGTATCTGGAGATGATGAGGAAGGCTGAGAACACTTTGCGCACAGCAGCCTGCAGGCATGCTAAATTAGGCTTAGCGCTAAACCACATTTTTACATTACTTTACTTAAACGAGCTCAGGCCCCTTATGTGTTCTCTTGAAACTTCTTTCAGCCTGGTTTCTGCATGGTGAGTCTTCATTTTCCAAGTGTTCACCCTCGCGTTTGCACCAGTTTAATGAATTTGATTTTTAAAAGCAAGTTAAAAAAAAAAAAGAAACATTTAATTTAATCATTCCACAGAGCAGTACCCGTTTACTGTACAGCAAACTATAACGACATGGTACTTAGAGTGTACTATAAGGTACTTAAGGGTACTTAAAGTTATCAGTGAAGAGCAAGCAGATACTGTAGATGCCTTTATCGTTGGGTGACAAGCCTGTCTCTTGTCCCTGGGTTCCCACCGTACCTTCTCCCACACTGGCTCCACCCGGGGGAGCCAGAGGCTCAGGGTAAGCCTTCCAACTCCCTCCCCTTTCAGGGCCCAAACTTATGTGCATTTAAATGCATTTTAAAGGTCAGCGACTCTGCTGAGTTTACAAATCCTTTAGCACAGGTAAGTACCTAAGCCAGGGCACACCAGCAGCTGACCTGGCCCTGTTCTCTATGCAGGACAACTTACTCCACCAGGCAACCACTGTGAAATCACTGAGCACAGTAAACTGTTGGTAGAAGCATTTGCATCAAAAATTTCACATCCTTTAGGGACAGAAAAGGGAGCTGGAAAGGCTGGACAGGTTTAGTGGAGCATGCTAGTCTCTCTGCCTCAAAGCTAGGACAAACTAAACCCAAACAGTTCCTAAGAGCTGTCTGTCTAACCTGCTCTGAACAGCTCCCAGGGAGGGAGAGTGCTAACAAAAGGATCAAAATTTCACGTTTTTCTGCTGACACAACTTGTCTGCCCGAGTACATTCCCACTGACTGCTTAATACACAAGCAGCAATTATCTAATCATTGTAGACCACAGATTTTTATGAAATTGTTAATTAATTTCACTTTGCCAAACTAAGGGGCAAACTGCATTATGCAGGGGAAAAAGAAAAGGAAAAAGGAAAAGGGGAGAGAACCATAATCCACAAGCATGTCTGAGCTGTGAAAGTGTTTTGTGTTTGTTGATCACGCTTGGCTTCAAGTGGCTGTTAAAGAAGGAAAGCATTTGCATTTTAGAAGTGGATTTTCAAAAGCTTCCCGTGCCAATGTCCCTGTGCTCTCACAGAAACCTCCCGTGAAGCCTCCCTCCAGTGACAGCAGTGGGAGCTTTGGGGAAGCGACGCCTGCACACACAGCAAACAATACCCCTGGATTATGCAGCTCAGCACAGTATGCATAGGTTGCACATGTTTGGCTCGCTACCTCTGCTCTCCTCATCTGCCATTTACAGGGAGCTGAGAAGGAGGGAAGGAGCAGACAGCAGAAAGGCCGCTGGTTTGCAGCTCCCTCCTCTTATCGTTGTCAGGCAGCTGCATAGCTCCAGCTCTGCTGCTTAGCAAACTAATTAATCTGATGTCCCTGCGTGCACATGAGAAGTTTATTAGTTTCAGTGGTTTAGTCAATCTTAGCTCTCCTCTGCTGCCAATACAACAGCAAAGATCCTCAAACCACATAGTTTCATATGCCTTTGGGTGGGGGAAAGCAGGAGAGCATCCCGGGACTGACACACAAACTCAGAGCGAGGAGACCAGAGCTCCCTCCATGCTTTGCCACCAGCCCTTCTGCATAATCTCGGGCAAATCACTTACTCATGCTTCTGTCACAGCTTCTGCACGTTATCCCAGCTTTTGCCAATGTAAAGTTAAAGCTGTCTCGTGCAGTACTTTTGGCAGCCTGACGAGTATGTCTGGCATCAGTTTAATGTGCTGAGGACCCCACTGAGGACATTTTGTTCTCACAGGGACAAACCCCCATTGCGTTTCACCAGTAAGGCAACACGGAGCAGACCTGAGGGATGGCCAGGGCACGATGGGTAGAGGGGCACCTGACAAACATCTGAAAACACAGGTAGGTTTGGACAGATTTCAGCCAGGGTTAAAAATCACTAGAGCTGTGCCAGTCACTGCTAGCTGAAGGTCTGGTTCAATACTACTTAAACATGCAAAATTATGGTATTATCTCTGAACCTCATTAAGGTTCTGGGGAACAATATATACTCAGATTCACAAAATACTTTGAGCTCTGCCTACAGGAAAATAAGAGACTTTCTGTAAAGAAGCAGGTAAGACCAAGGACCTCCTGGAGCATTTCTCTTCCCCATGCTTCAGGCTCAGGCAGCTCTTCATTGTCCTTGTTGATGGATGTCTGTGTTAAGTATGAAAAAAGACCCCTTCAACAGGTCAAAAGCACCTTCAGAGAAAGCACCTTACTCCTGTGACTGCCATCCCCGTTTACTCCTCTCCTCATTCCTCCCCCATGCAGAAGAGGGAAACAGGTCTAGGATGCAACTAACACTCATCTGTGTCTTTCATCTTGGTAATTATTCTTATTATTTGTTTTTCTTTATAGCCAGATTTTGAATGATAAATGAGTCCAAATGTGAGCTGTCAGCACAATGGTCTTATACAGTATCTGCACACAGTAGTAACCCTTTGGCTATATGGAATACATACATGCAACTAATAAGAGAATTACACTGGAAACCGAGCACAGTGACTCAACTCCTGATAAAGTGTTCATTGTTATTATTAGGACCATCCCACAATATGCCAGATGGTTTTCAAACATAATTCAGACTGAGACAGATGCCCTCCGGTGGTTCCTGTTCAGGCAATTGAAAGGTATTACTGCATCCATAGCAGAATTGAAGGTGTGCCAGTGTGCTGAGCTGTCAACAAAGATGGAAAGAAGCTGCAAACAGAAGTGTCTGCAATGCACAAACTTCATCTGTTAAGCTATGAATGTGCACGGGAAATATTCTGGGTGAAACCAGTGATAAAGTGTTAAACCACTTCAAAAACGATCATTAAATGGCATTTGCCATTAATGATACAAGGCAATCTCCCCGTAATGTAAAAAATGTGATGTATAAGAAAGCCTAGGAAGAGAAACAAAAACTCGTAGCTGCCATTTCTTTTGGCAACTGTTACACTAAGAGTTGACTATGAAGGTCTTTCTTTCCTAGCACAGAGAAGCAATAGTTTTCCCCTGGAAGTAGAAAGCACAAGTACAGCTTCTGATGAGGGTGATTTGACCTTGTGAGGATCTGAGCATGACAGTGAACCCAAGTCAGGTAGAAGATACGCACAAAGATGCAAAGAAACTGCTGGAATCAAACTGTGAAGCCCTGAAGCTTTAACTTGATGCAGAGAAATGCATCATTTCTGCAGGACAGAGCTCTCTGACCTGTATCCTTACCCTGTTGTAGGGAACTTAATACAACATTCTTCATTTTTCCAAACCCAGGACATTTCACTTTGCTGTCTCCACACTCCAGAGGAAAGAAAAACTCCTACTAGATCTCTATGAAGAGCTTTCTGTGAACATCAGGCCTAAGTACGACCACCCTATACAACCTCTTCTCTTAGGTCGTGTGACTCATGAAAAAAGTCACAACAACCAATTTCATATATTACTTAAAATTGGACAACAACTTCTGGCAAAACCTTAGACAAAAGCCACAAAATGAATATGATGTGTGGTCTGGCTAAACCATCCCAGCCTGTGATTACTGAGAATGGTCATTTCTGAGCAAGCTCGTAGAGGTGTGCCTCATTCTGTTCAGCAAAAACATAAAATATACATATAGTCATTCTAGTATACTTTTGATCATCAAAAACGTAAATTATATACACCTTCCCAAAGACAAGTAAATCCGATGCAGAAAGGGACTGGGTATAATGAGGGTGGTGAGGCCCTGGCACAGGTTGCTCAGAGAAGTTGTGGATACCTCACCCCTGGAAGTGTTCAAGGCCAGGTTGGATGGGGCTTTGAGCAACCTGGTGTAGTGGAAGATGTTTCTGCCCATGGCAGAAGGGTTGGAACCAGATGATCTTTAAGGTCCTTTTCAACCCAAACCATTCCAAGGTTCTATGACACTTGTTCAGACTGAAAAGTTAAAAAGAGACTTCTGTCTTGCTTCAAAATAAGATACTGTCTAAAAAACAGAGAAACAAAAAACCAAAACAAAATAAAAACAAAACAGAGTTCATAAAAAGGAAGAAAAAAAATTAATTTCTGATTCGCAAAGTTCCTCTCCTAATTCCAGGAGCAGGAATATGCATATGAATTTAACAGCCAGAACTCTCAAAAAAATTGATGGAATAGAAGGGAAACACATCTCTGGAAAATATGCCCATTTTAATTACAGTACATGCATAGGGCTTGAGGACACCTATTTTTTTTTTTTTGTACTAATGTCTTAAAATACTAACCTGGTTCACTGCTATAAATAACACAGCCAAAATCAGTAGTCAGTGATGATAAAGCCACCTTTCCAGCACCTTCTTTATGAATATTCTTCCCCTGTCAGTACAACAAGCAGCTGCCTCATTGCTTGCAAAGGTGTGCCAATTACTCAGACACTAATTGGCATGAGCTGCTCACACCATTTCTTCTGTATCAAACAGAATATTTTGTTTCAATAGTCACTGAACTGACATGGAAAACAGGTGACAAAATGCACCACTGAGCAGTACAGTTTCAGACACAGAGGTCATAAATGAGAAAAACACTGTAGAGTAGAGGGAAAATTTCCATTTCCTCTCTTCCTGTTTTTTTAAGTTTCTCAATATGTACATTCCTAAAAATTAATCAAGGTGAAAACTTCAAATTAATGATGACGAGTGGCAAATACAATTTAATTTGGAATCTTCAGATGCCAAGAGTGCAGGGTCGAATTGATTTTAATTTACAGCAGGGCCATGAATAGAAGCCCTTGTAGCACTTGGGCAGTTCTCTTACAAGTATAATGCTGCAGAGGTATTGAGCGCTCCCCCCGTCACTTCCCAAACTCAGACTGACAACACTCCCTCCTCAATACTTCCAACACTCCTGTTTCTTTGAGAGAAGAAAAAAAGTAATACTGGAAAACCTCCTGGGTCACATCAGAGCAGAGGGAGACAAACCAGTGCTTGTTGACCATGAATATGACTCTGTCCTAGCCAGTTCTGGCTGACCTGGCCTGGGACACCCAGTTGGTGCCCACATCAGGCTCTCCCATTTGCAGCAGCTCTCTGGGGATCTGTGCTGAGTGGTTCCCATAGTTCTTACCTGTATACACATATACTCCTAAGGGTCCTCAGAAGACCCTCACATACATCTCTCCAGGCAAGCACTTGAAAGCTCAGTTGGCATCTGACAGAACCAGGGCCTGGCAGCAAGAGCTGGGCCCTGTGCTGGCTTCCACTCTGCTTCCATGGGGCCAGAACAGGCTCTGCTGCTGTAAATTAAGTTTTAGCATTTTAACACCTTCCCACCCAGGACAAGAATCCCACAGTGATTGGCACCGTGTGCCCATTATAAGAGGTAACCCCTTTTCCAAAGAGATTTCACTGACGGACAAAGGAGCGGTATTGCCAGTAAGCAGTGACTGGATCTTAATTCTTCACAGCAAAACGAAGTCAAAACAGGCTAATTCTACCTAGACAACAAATGCCACAGGAAACTACCTATAGCATATATGAGATGCAGCCTTACCCCTCTGAGCACCCAGAATAGTCTTTTTAGGCACATGAAGGACAGACAGCAATTAGTTTCAGGTGAGTTGACTGGAACTCACAATTTTTCTAAATATTTAAAGATCCCACTTTAACCTCTGCTTGACCTTTAACAACCTCAGAGGGGAAGAATTAAGAGACATAAACAAATACGCTTTTGAAGGAAAGAAAAGCACCAACTGCCAGGCTGCCTCTGGCATTCAGAGAAGGCAGACATTTATATTATCTAATAATGTACTATCGCTATTCAAAAGGGCCATCAATGTCAGAGTTTACCATCATCTAAAAGAGAAGCCATTTTAGCAAACAAATCATGGTGCATGTATGTGACAGACCTAAAATAGCCCTCCCCCCCCCCATGCCACTTGCCTGAATGAAAAAGTCACTTCTGTTGCCAAGCAAAGCCGGGTCTCAGTCTGACTTCAATGTTCCAAGGGAGGAAAATAACATTTTTTAAAAGTTGATCCTTCCAAGGAGCATCCTGAGCTGAATATACAGTACATCTTTTCCCAGGAGCCATAAAGAGAATGTCCTATATTTTGACCGTGAACAAGCTTTTCTAGGAATGCAAATTTTGCTCTCAACAGTTACACAATGGACTACAGTGTCACAAGCACCGTTTGTGCTCCATTAGTCATTCTTTTATTTTTTTTTTAAACTGAAATTCACAAAAGGCCTACAGTGTGTGTAGAGCACTTGCTAAACAATAGGCTGATTGTTTAAAATATTTGCAAGATTCCAAGAATAAAGACCAACGCCCAAAGACAAACCAATATGCATCATGTAATTAATAACAGCAAGAAGCCCACAGTATCATGCTTTCGTGAGTCAAAAATCCAGAAGGTAAAAACCAGAAAGAACAGGAGCTATGAGACTCCTGAACAAATATTCTCTATCAGCACAAGAAAGATAACTACAAAATGATCAGTATTCATGAGAGGAACAAAAGGGAAATTCGGTTTCTAACAAGCTCCCAGCTGGTATGGGATCACACTCAGCTACAAGAGAAAAGAAGAAAGAAGAAGAAATTCAAGAAGTTGCTAGACTTCTGCAAGGAACTGACATTTTGACTCTCTTCCACCAATTTAATTTCAGCCCGTACCCAGAGAGCCCAAAGCTAGTTACTACTTTCTGAAAACAAGCTGATAATCCAGTATTTTGGTCTGATATCCAGTTCCTAATGGAAATGTTTAGATTGTAAAATCCACCCCAGCACAAGCACTTTTGCTTGCTGCATTAGGAGTTTGGGCAGGGAGTGGTGGACAAGGCAGGCATCCCACCTTCCCCAGGTGACACACAATGGAAAGGCAGCCCTGTCCATCCAGCTCTGCCCTAGGCCTTGGGAGGAAGGTTTCACAGACTTCCTAGAGATGGTGCACACATCTGGGTCTGTGCTCCAAACCTTAGGGGTTTCCAATCACCAGCACAGCCCCTTAACATTGAAAATAAATTAAGATTGTAAGATGAAGAGAGGTTCAAAACACAACCCTGCTTACTGTCAACATAAACAAGGCTGCCTGCTAGAACAGTGCTCCCACCTGCTCTTCTCTGTGCCTTCCTACACATTGGGTTACTGCCATCCTTTTTGGCATCTCTGCTATTGTTCAGAAGAAGCTAGAGCCTTTGTTTTCAAATATCAGATGCTACAGAGGGCAGGACTAAACTGGAAGTGAAGATCTTGCCTGCCCTGAGAAAACTATTTCTAGGTCAAAAACATGTGGCTGAGGTGGAGACATTGATTGCAGCACCTCAGGCTTCAGATGGCTGATGCAGTGCTGCACAGGGACAGACAGAAAGCCATCAGGGAGATCGCTGATTGACAAGACGTCTGGAAAGAGATCTCTTGGGCTGTGATGAACCAGCACATGTCCTGACCTGCAGCTTTCTCCCCCAGACAGCCACCTCAGCCAAGGGCATCTCCATGCTGCATGACTGCTCTGGCAAAAAGGGAACTCATGAATCCAGCTTCAAGTGCTTCCTGCTGCTACAAGAACACCCACTGTATCTTAGACCAGCCTGTGGAAAATGCTGATTTCAGAGCTTAGGATGCCCGGTGGCAGAGAACTAAGATGCCTGGGTGATGCTGCTATCTCCTACATCAGAGCAATCTTGGATTTCCCACTGCACCCCACAGGAGAAAGAGAGCTGGCAACATCTAACTGTCTCCACAAGTCATTTGAATGAAGACAAAAGCAATGATGGAAATCCTACATACAATTCAAAATCACCCTTGCAGTTAATCAATATTTATATCTACCTTATAAACACTGACACCCTTCCTTTAAAAACTTATCGAGCCAGAGAAAGACATACAAGTGAAAAACTAGCAGGATTTTGATGCAAATTGAGACATTCCCATGCTAGGTTGCAAAAATCTAGTCCAGAACCGGAAAGAAATTAAAAAAATGGAAACACAGAATATAAAATCTTTTGTTTGCTTGTTAATTTTTATTTTTTAGGAAAAAGCTATTAACTTGATTAAGGAAAGAAAGAAAAGCAAAAATTAAATTAATAAGTACTTACCTTAGGACAGAAATAAGAACCGAATAAAAAAACAGATATAACTTCTCTTTTACAATTTGTATTCTGGCAGTGCCTCAATTTCTAGTTAGGTACTAAGAATTAGTTGTATACAGATTAACCAAACATACGTGTACTTCTCACAGTTCATGTGCTCAGTTTTTCTTTAGCTTCCTTCCTATGCCCCTATTTGAGAAACACCTTAGTTAGAACGTAACACATATTGTTAAACTTTCTGATTTTCTTTAAAACACGTACCACGCAACCCCCTCACCCCAATAAACCTAACACCCACAGGAATTAAAAATACCAGTGATTTACTAATCAATGACATTACTTGTTCCATCCTGGGAAAAATCAAAAGAAGGAGGAAAGGATGTATAAATATAGCTAATCTCTTGTATCACCTAGCAAAACCTTGCTAAGCTTTCACAGACACTACACAGCCATCTGCTCTGCCACATTCAGCTCAGAAAAAAAGACTGGGAACACCTTCATTCTGTCGACAGTTAAGCCCGTGCATGAAATTGGTCCCTCGCAAAATCTCAAGGCTCGAGTCAGACAAGTCTTCAATAATTTAAGGGTTTTATTTCCAAAAATTCAACCTAAGACAACACAGAATGTTTTCAGGAACAGTGACCACTTGTGTGAGAAGTGAAGACTGAGAAGGGATCTCATCAATACCTCCGAGGTGAGTGCTGAGAGGGTGGTGCCAGACTAATTTTGGTAGTGTCGAGTGACAGGATGAGGAGCAATGGCCATAAACTAAAATACAAGAAGTTCCATCTCAACATGAGGAAGAACTTCTAGGGTACATGTTGAAAACAGAGGTCTTTCAAATTCTTCTGCCTTCAATGAAATGAGGAACACAACCTATGGAAGCTCATCTGAGGATTTTTTGTACATCAGTTCTCATTCATCTCAAATAATGATAATCTAAGATCACCCACAGCCACTTCCTCCTGCCACTTCTGCTTCCTCAAGAGAAATCAGTCTATGTGAAAAACCAAGTGACTCAAAAAGTAGTAGGATCAATGCGGTCAGAATGGTTTGCCTTTGGCTGGAGGATAACACAGGTGTCTCTGCTTCTACTTAACCAATGGAAACCCAAGCACTGGAGTTTAGACAACAATTCAGCCCTCCCGGAATGGACACTTATCTTTGCTCTACTGAATTACTTGAGGAATGCATTGATTCTGCTGAGGGCAAGGAGGTTTTAGATACCTACTTCCCATGGAGATATAGCAATCTGAACCACATCCTACCCTGGTTTCCTGATGATCAGTGTCTTGTGGCAGAGTAGTTTGTATTTGCTTTGTGTTTTTAACTGAACACAGCTTTTTGCAGACACCAGAGAAAGCAAAAGAAGGAAATGCAAAAATAAGAGAATATAACATATTTCTCTAACTTGAGAGAAGCCTTGTCCAAAACAACCTGCACATATTCGTGACATCCTTCTCATCTAGGCATTCCCTTGTGTTGAAAATGAAACAAACTTTTTCTGTAAAGGAAGAACTGTTGTGCCCTCTCTTCCTGTCTCCATTTTTGCTTAAATGCAAAATTTGTCACAAGTTACTATTTTCACTCCTCTGTCAAACATGGCTAAAACTGTCCAAATGTTACAAAAATGTTTATTGAACAAACTAGACAGATATACACACATTCATGGAGAAACGGGGCTTAGGAAACGTGACTACAAATCTCTGCTCTCTTCTCAGTTGCGAATATATTTAGTTAACATGTAAAAAAGAGGAATGCTGTGAGTTAAGAAATAGCTCCTTCCTTTTTTGGAGTTGAGAACAACCCAAATTCAATGTGCTCTTTGCCCTTACCACAATGGTGGGGAGGGAGTTCTGTGTAGGTGGTCACATCTGAATTACTCACTGGAGGCTCTACTTAGAGTCACCGTGGAGAAACTGAGATGACTCATTCTTCCTCATTGTCTACAAAAAAAAAAAAAAGAAGAAAAAACACCAACCCAGAGACTACCAGAACTCTGTATCAATCCAATCAGATGAGAAAAATCTCATGCAGAATGCTTGTATTCTTCCTTATGCAAGGTGGAAGCAGAAAGTGGAATCAGAATGTGGAATCTAGAATCCGAGTATGTTTTAGCAATAAAAGGTGAACTCTGTGTCTCTGTGGTGCTGGAGGCAGCAGTGAACAGCAGAAGCTGTACCCAAACAGGTGGGAATACTGAAGGCCCAAGACTGCTCTGCAGGCACAAGTCCTGAGCACATTCACCAACAGTCCCCCACATCCTCCTTCTCACACCCCGGTGTTTAACAACTACTCTGTTAGCATGTTGCTTCACCTTTGAGGAAGACTTGGAAAGGACTCCCTCACAAGGTGTGGGGGTTCATTTTCAGTGTGGAGGTGAGATTTCCATTCTCAGACTGGAAGACACAGCCTGAATTTTCAAGAACAGTCTACTCCAAAAGTCAGCTGGAGTAAAATATGAGCAGAAGATCCCACATTTTTCATTTCTTTTCAGAGAGGTTCTACTTACAAATGAGTTTCTGATCAGTTTCGATTTATTAAAGGTATCAATCTGCTGGTTAAATCAACTGATTTTGACAGTCATCTTTCAGCAGTTCATCTTGGGTCCCAGTGACCTGCCCTTACCTTCAGCATCTGCTCTCCATAGCAGTCAGACAGGCCCTTCAATCTCACGACTGTAACCAACTCATTCCCAGCCTCCAGCCGTTTCATGGGCAGATTTAGCTGAACTCATTCATGAGGGCAGTCCTACCATCAATCTGTGCAATCCTCCTCTTTGAGAAGACCATGGAGCAGTGATATCAAGTGAGTCAACAACAGGATTTATTAACACAGCAATAAAAACAGCACAAATGCTTTATTTTCACTAAAGGCAGAAGGTACAAATGAGGCTGTGGTTCAGCTCAGTAATTCATATATTAGTGCATTTTGTACCAGGGTAAAAACACAACAAACACTTTGATCACAAAACACTAAGCAATGATCAGAGGTTATATTGACTCCAGCAGTTACATTTTGTACAGAAGAAAATAGTTTGGTTAACCTTTAGCCCTTTCATTCAGTACTGCTATTGTTCTTTATAGGCCATAAGCTTTGTAGTGAAATTTCAAGGCCTTGGGACTTGTCACTTTTGCTTTGCCTTAACTTTTCTGGGCCTGCTTGTAGCTTTGGTTTAACTTGTTTGGGTGTGACTGCAATTTCTGTAACTGGTCAGGTGTGTATATCCACTCTGTTTTATTCTTGTTTCTGTGCGGCACAACTACAGTTTTGCACAGACAGTGGTAACAAGCAGCTATTCTACATAGAGTATTTATCACTAATGTAGTAACTTTGTAGAGAGAAATACAACAGCCTGGTACCACAGCAGAGGACTGGAGATGTAGAGACACAGAATTTGGCTAGAAGACTAGAGGCACAGGATGAGGAATGGGGCACAGGCTTGGCACCTGAGACCATAGCCATAAACAACTCACCAATGGTCAGCCAGAGAAATGCAGACCTGGAGCTGGACAAAACTGGCTTCAGAGGTAACAAAGAGAACAAAGAAATAGTATCTAACACCAACTATATATATAGCAAAAACTCAGGTGCAATGTGGAACTGCAGACCAATGAAGAAAAGGGATAAGTGTAAAGTTGTTTTACCAAACATATTATAATGATCCTAGGTGGATCCTATAGTATAGAAAAAGAAAGAAATCAACATGATGAACCTCATACTTCTCCCAACAAATTACTCCAGATGCTGACAATTTGCTCTAACACTCATTACTACCAGAATAAAATAAGCAACCTCGGGACCCAGGGGAGCAGAAGAGGGGTAGAAACCAAGAACTGAATGTGTGACAGTTTTAACTTAATTGTTATTCTTTCTTTTTCTGTAATAATTGCATCTGGATTAATCATGATTAGACTTCCAAAAATTCAGTTACACTAAGTATAAATGCTTTGCTATATAAAAACACACTGCCTTTTTGCCCGTGAACAAGGTTTTGTGCATAACACTTTGTATGGACATGCAGTCTCTACATCACAGTAAATAAATCCAGATAAAAACGTTGTTTTATTCTAAACAGGTGTTGCCAGTCTTCCCAGAACAAAGAAAACAAAAACCCATTAACTCCTGTTTTTCCAGATAGTTCAGCAGAAAAATGATCACACACGCACACCTGACCCAGATCAAATCTGAATCATTGGGTGACCCAGCATTAATGATTCTGGAGCCATGGCTAGAAGACTATAGAAGCCAGATCTGTAAAGTGGGAGCATTTGCACAGAGCTAACAAAATCATCAGAAAATCACCTTGAAGGGGTTATGGACCCAAAAACTACTAACACTTTCTCTTCACCAAATATATCAGAGTTTAGAAAGCAATTGCAGAGAATTCACGGAGCAGAGAAGCAAGAGAGAAACAAAGAAAAGAGCTACCTTGAAATCACTGGGAAATTACTGAGTGAGAACATTCTCTGGCAAAAGTAACTACAGATGGTAGGATAAGGGAAAAGCAAATACTTGAAAAGTTCCACTGATTTTTGTTGTTGTCTTTCACTGATTTTTTTCTTCAATTAGCTCCCAGTTACTGGGGCAATAAAAGAGCCAGATGTTATTTCAGTTAAAAATGAAGATGGAGTAATTACTGTGACAGTGTTTCTCCTGTATTCTCACCTCCCTGGGTTATCCCAGACAGCTCTACAAACCAAGCATTCCATTCCCTTCCTGTCACATTCTTCCTCCTGGTGGAATGGGCTTTCCATGGATAAATAAAAAGACTTTTTCATGCGCTGTATTACAACTACACTTGTACATAACACCCATATATCAAGGTTACCTCTAGACTGTTTCCTTCATTTCTAATGAAGGCCTGTTGTTTTTCCTTGACTAAGCTTTCTGGCAACACAGAATATCCTGAGTTGGAAGTGACACACAAGGATCACTGAGTCCAACTCCTGAGTCAACAAAAGCCCTTTGGTGTATGGATCAGGTCTGGGCTACTGATACCTTCAGCACTGAAAAACCAGTAACAGTAAAGCAGGTCATCAGGAAAAGCTTAATGAAAAAGAAGATGTGGACAAGCCATCTGCTGAGCCATTAAAGAGGTATTATGACCTTTCCAAATGCAGTTCTTGCCTGTTTACATGGGATGTAAAAGAATTAGCAAAGGAAAGAAGATGATAATCAACATCAGAAACAGGTAACAAAGTACGTTCAAGACAGGTGTTAACCTATCAGGAGTACACTCACACAACAGATAGGAATTGTGCAATTTGACATTGTCAGGTCATCCTCAATCTTAAAATTCAGGTTCTGTGATTGCACCTCTGCTGTAAATAGCCTGTAGTTAAGGAACTACGTGTACAACTCAGAGCTGTCTAGCAAACAGGCTGTTAGTCAACATAGCATTACCATCTCTCTTCTGAGAAGGAAGTGCTTGATGGGACCCAAGAGAGTCGTGTTCCGAGCCCAGCTTCACTCCTCGCCAGTTGTCAGATCTTGCCTCATGTCTCCACTGCAGTTTCTCATCTCAGACTTTCTCACTCTGTGCCCAATCTCTCAGCAAGCAGTCTCAGCACACAACTGCACATGCAAAAGCTTAGTAAAATTACCCACCAGGCATTATTAAAAACAGAGTAGTCCTGGCTTAGGCACAATTAAATTGCTGGTCCCCATCTCTTCAACACAGAAAGCATTGCCATCTGTACACCAGGTAGAACTACTATACTGTAAATTCCTGTGAGGCCTTTAAACACCAATGTAACTTTAATTACAATACAATGAACACAAGTGTCAATTGTATTTTATATTCTCAAATGTAAAATACACTTAAACCCAAATATTTTTGTCATCAATAAAAAGCATTTTATTGAACAGCCAGAACTGAGACAGAGATATGCATGTGCCTGACACAGGAAAACTTTTAAGACTGAAGGTCTCACACTCTGAGACAAGTAGAAATGGTTTCTGCTGAATGCAGGAGCAGAAATATGCATGACAAAGATTGGTACTAAATATAATTTGCAAATTCTTTAGAGGCAGTGGTTTCTCTTCACAAGTGCACTGCTATAAATTAAAAGCTCGGAAGTCTTTTTCACTAAATGTTATTTGCATTATATTCTGCTCCAAGCCCTGAGACTATCAAAAAGATTCTCCTCGCTTTGCAAATCTATATACAGGCAAAACTGCTATTTATTTTCACAATACGCAGTATACAAAAAAACCACCCCATCTCAGAATGGACTTCAGTTGCAAGTAAGTGTTAGAAATTATCACTCATTTATTAAAATCAATGATAATGTGCCCATCTGGAGTTACTAATTGGTTCTAGGCATAGTGCTAAGTTCCTGAGATGCAAAACCAGTTCATTATCAACACTCAGCCAGCAATGTGCTTTAATGGTAACAACTCTTGAGAAATCCTGCTTTGCACTTACAAGAAATCAAATGCAAGAAATGCTCTCAAAGCCCATGAGGAAAATGACAGCTACTCGCATTTTACCGAACACCAGAACTGGCAAAAATCTTCCCTTTCGAACTCTAACTTCAATGACTCATCACAAAACAACTCAATCAGCAAAGCTCATACATCTGGTAGCAGTGTGGTGCTGCAGCTAAAGCTCTCCTCAGCCAACAGCTCAGAGACCCAACTCCTTCCTGCATCACTCTCACCCATGGGGAAAGAATTCCTTTAACATAGCTTTAAATCAGACCAGGTATTGACAGGGCCTTATTTGAGACAAGGGCAGGGGGAGTTGATACCTCATGGAGTTATTGGTACAACAGACCTTGCTGCACTGATTTACACTGAGTTTATGTTTTCAGACTTATCTCTGCAAACATAAAGACAAGGAGCATAATTGTTCTCATATGCATCAGTAAAAGTGCAATGCATAGGATCCACCGTGTCTGCAGACCTCTGTGGATGATAAACGCCACAAGAAAGGTGATAACAAGCAACCAGGAAAGCAGTAACATCAAGCACCTTTACAGTCATGCTGGTGGGAAACATCTACCCACTGCCTTATCTTTCTCTCATTTTATACTGATGTTGAAATATCACTGACATCTCCCATAGCAGGTATTTTTACAGTACAATCACCTCCACACTTCTGCACAGGCAATACAAATTTATCTTCAGCAGACCTAACAGAAAGCCTCTTAGATATCTTATTGGACCATTGTTCAGACTGAACTGTGATATGCTTTTTCTGAGGAGTAGAGAGAGATGTATGCCCATTCAGAAACTACAGAACATAACCACACAGACTGCATTAACAAAATGCCTAAACACTTTTAATGAAAAGTAAGTACCTGAAGTTTGCCATCACTTTTTTTCCTAAAGTCATGTGTTCTGCTAAAGTCATACATGACTCTATCCGGCTTTACTTTTACAAAAGGAAAATATTATGGTAGAATTTTGTTGGCTGTTCCTTTGAATTCCAAAGGTCAGATGGTCCATATGCAACCTCAAATTTGCATAAACAACAGTACAACAAACCCACCCACAAAGTCATTTTAAGAATAGTCTTGGAAGAAGTCTGAATAACTAGTACAGCTGAACTGTGTTTATCACTCACTCACCCAGGACCCTCAGGCCATTCTAGAGATATAAAAGCAGCCCATAACATTGAGAAAAGCTCGCTCTTATGGACATAACCATACTGTAGCTCATCAAACATTTGAATCAGTGTTTTACCTCACTCTCTCTTCTGTCTCATGGGTTGTTCCTGGACAGACACTGCAGATACGCAAGCACTTCTTGCAAGTTCTGTCAAATACCACCACAGCTCTTTATGAGTAGCTGGCTCATGGTCATGTGTCTTCCATGAGAACAGAATGGAAGGGGAAAGTCCATCCTAAGTACTGACCTTTGGAAACCACAGAGCTGCAGAACCCACTGCTGCGCCACACAAAGCCAGCACTGGGTGAGACGGCTGAGACTTGGAAAGCAGAACAGCTGTTTCAGCACAACAGTGAGGGCAGCTGAGTCAATTAGCTGCGACCTGCTCATCTGAAACTAACTCGGTGTTTTCACAGAGAGCTGGCGATTTTTTGCCCTGTACAAACAACTACACTGTAATTCTCATTAGGAGTTTTTCAAATGTTTTTCTAGTTGGGACAGAAAGTAGGGAACATTTGTTTAATTATTCCTACATCTTCCTCAAGGACCACAAGTATTGCACATTACTAGGGTCTACTAAAATATCAAAGCAACTTTCACTGTCAAATGCCTGTTGCCGTATCTCGTGCATTATTAAAAGACAAACCTATAATGTTCTTCAGGGCATTTATTCGAATGTGAGCAGCCCTATGTATAAGTAAACTCTATCAAGCATGTCTCCTTGAGGAGTTAGATCTTAAGAACCTCCAGAAATAATAACACTTCCAACCTGGAGCCGAGAGAATCTAAAGAATGCACTGCTGTATGTATTTCATACTAGTTAGCACCTTTCCAAGTCTTCTAAATCTTAGATAAAACAATTCAGTAACCACAACTCAGTAAGGCTTCACATGGCTAGGTAACCGTGATTCTGGGACTAGTGACCTTCGACTCATTTTTTGGGTTTTGTTCCCTTTAAATAAAATGGATTATAAAAACCGATGACAGCATCCTCATGATTCATTCTGTTCCTCACATCACCCCCAAAGCTAACTTCTTCTTTTTAAATAAAATCACTTGGTGAAAATGTGTCATAGGTTACAATTTGAAGCTGGTCTGGCTGTTAGATCACAATCACAGAGATTAAAATAAGTATATTTCAATGCATACAAATAGTCCAATTAGCTTCAGAGGATTATTCTGACATATAAAATCAGATTGCAGTACAGCTGTAATGAAAAAAAACGTGATGAAAATCAATCTACTGTCCAATTCATAGACAATTATTTATTTGTGCATACGCATCACTAGATTGGCAAGCGAAGCTGATATTAAACATTCTGAAGGTCACCAGGCATCTCTGATTACAAGAACCTTGTTTTATTTTCTTGTAATTTTGCCCTAATCTTGCACCATTTCAACTAAAAAGTTTCACAGCATACATCAACTCAAGAGACGAGGGTCTTTTTATATAATGATTACAGATGAAAAACATTAATCTATTTCAAATACCTATATTTCGTTTGGAATACATAAAAAACCCCCAACTAGCTAGCTTTCTTCTATGGTCTAGATGACCAAGCAGAGACTTGAGATTCTGAAAACTTTTGAATAAGCTTTTTTTTACATCCCAAAAAATCTGTTAGAGTCTGGGCCTTTCCAGGGCATGGAGGACACCGCCTCGTGCATGCTCAACAGAAACAGATTTATCATCTCAAATTCCCAACAGTTCCATCTGTGCAGGGCATGCTGCCGAGAGGCTCAACAGGAGCTTCCTTGTAGCCACTGGCTCTTCTGAGTTAAGCTCTCTTTAGTGTCCACAGGCCTCTTACAGTGAATGACCTCCAGATGAGTCCAAGTTGCCTGAGCTGATGCAGAGATAAAAAGACTATATTGGGTCAGTTATGTAAGGGGGAAAGAGGCCTGCAGGCATGTGGTGGGGCACTGGTAGAACTGCACAAGGAAACCAGTACAGAGAGCAGGGAACAGAAGAATTTGATGAAAAAGGGTGAAATGAGGGTCAGGAGCCATAAAGGACTCAAGAATGAAGAAACCCAAGTGCAAACTGGGTGCTGCCTGCCTGAGGAGCAGCTGGGTAAAAGCCAAGTAAGAGAGTTTGGAGATGCTGGCGACAAAGTGGCCACCGGCATCTTGGGCTCTAAGAACTGAGGCAGAACCAGGAGATCCAGGGAAGGATCCCCCTCTACTCAGCTTTCAGTAGAGCATTTCTGGAATACTGCATCCAGGTATTAGCCCCCCAGGGCAGGAAAGTCACTAGAGAGCTAGAGGGAGTTCAGGGAAGCACCACTGGGATGGCAGGGCTGGAGCACCCTGCCTGTGTGGAGAGACTGGGGAGAGACTGCTTCGGGGGACCAAAAAAGCAGACCCAGTGCCCCCTGTGCCACTGGAAGATATACAGGAGATGCTGATGGGCTGCCCAGAGAGGCTGTGTGCACTTCATTTTTTTAGGTTTTCAACACCAAACGGGGTAAAAGCCAAAAGCAGCCTGATCTGTTCTTAAAGCTGTCTCTGGTATGAGCGGGAGGCTGGGCTCAGGGATGCTGAGATCTCTTCAGCCTGAGTTACCCTGTGATCCTACAACTTGGGCATGGCAAGGGCAGCCAGAATGGGACAGAACAACCTTGAGCAGCCATCAGGTTATCCTGCTCCCAGGCCCTACCCCAACACCAGGGCTTCCCACCTCACCAGTGCTACCAGTCTCTCAGCGCCTGCCACTGCTACCCTACTGCAACCTCCTCCATCAAACACAAGGCCCAAGCAGGATGTGCTTTCAGTCACAAAACTCAAATTTCACTGATAGCCTGTGGAAGGTGGGAAGAACATAAAAGCCTCCTTTCAGCTTCCGTGGCTTAAGGACCTTGAATATTACCCATATGACATTACAAGTCATTCAGACCGCAGTCAAGCTCTCAGAAAAAGCCATGATGGCAAAAGCACAAACACTCAACACGACACAGGAAATTTGCTCCTGGAGAGGACAAGGCCTGGCGTGGGCACGGCAGCGTGCTGAAAGGCAGCTCCCAAGCTGGTGCCGCGCCTGCTCTTCCAGCTACGCTTACCTGTGCTGCCCATCTCCCAAATCCCTCTACCGCAGGTACCAAGGGCAGGGGCACCGTTTGGCTATGCAGCGATTTACCGAGAGCCTGCTGGGGGTGGCACCTCCTGCTCTGATTAAAGGCCTGGAAGATAGAACGGCGGTGCCGCAGAGCCCACGCCTGCCTTCCTGCTCCGTCACCCCACAGACACCCCCAGCGCAGGGACACCCAGCAGGAGAGACCGGACGCCGTGGAAACGCAGGAGCGTCCTGCCCACGGAGGCAGCAACAGCACCAGCTCCATCCCTTCGGTTCCTTTTCCCCGGCGGCCCCTCCCCGCTCCCTCCCTCTGTCCCCACGCCCCGCGGTGGTCGCCGGCCGCC
>VYZT01035255.1:120121-173567 GCA_013400735.1 Pomatostomus ruficeps
GCTGGCCCGGCGTGCCGCGCGGGGGGCGGATCGAGGCGGGGCGCGGAGGGGCCGAGCCGCTGCGGGGTGCGGAGAGCGGGGCCGCCCCTACGGAGGGCGCGGGGGCTGCTTCGTGAGGCTGCAGAGTGGGCCGCGATCTCCCATTTTGTCCTCTTGGGGACTGAGGGAAGGTGGCAGCTCCCGGATTCCATCCGCGGAGCACGGTGGTCGTTCCTAAGATCAAAGAAATGGTCTCTCTCAAGCATCCCTCTTGAAGTCAGCTCACCTGCGTTAGGCTTTCCAGTTGGTTGTGTACCCATGGTTAAAACAATTGTGCTCCTCACGCTTGTAGTTGCCCGTATCTGCTCGAGAATCCTCACTGAGTCTATCCCTCAGCTGGACGGAGCAGGGGCTGTGGAAGGTGACAAGTCACAATCACTCGAGTCAAGTCTGCACGGATGGTCCGGGAAGTTACCCGACTGAAAGCTCGAATGCATCCGTGGCGATCTGTGCCCGGAAGGCTTTGCAGGCACAGCTCGGTATCCAGTGTTCTGCTGGAAGAACCGTGGTACGTTCAGTTCCTTGAAGCAATCGAAGAGCGAGAGCAAAGCTCTTGACATTGCTTAAAAAGACTGATGAACGGGATCTTAAGCCTCCCATATCAAGGATGCAGATATCTTTCAAATGTGTAGCTGCTTTGGCAAGAATCTCATAAGGCAAAAAGAATGAACCACTGGGGATGTGTTAGGAGGCAGGTGGGTTCCCAGAAAGGCCTGCTTGTTGGTAAAGAGCATCTGATGTCAGAAGCATCAGTCCAAATGGACCTTCCTGTTTTAAATACTACCTCAAAACAGGATAAACCCTGTATCTTCTAATCATCTGTACACTTTGTGGCTGTAGAATGGTAACTGAAACATCATCCGTCTTCATGCTTCAAGGAATAAATTAGTTGATGTGTTTCTCTCTGTTGTTTCCCGTTTTGTTCCTGTCGTCAGAAGTCATGCAGGATGCTGAACCAGGTTCACAGTATCCGCACCTGAGACTGCATGATGTAGTGGTGAAATTGCCTCTGTTGCTCTTTCCTTTAGTCTCTATCAGCTGCTGTTGAACAAGGTTGATGTGGGCTGCTTTTGAAGCTGGTTTAAACTTGAAAATGCAGCTTTGTTGAAGCAGGGTTTATTTTTGTATTTTCTGAACAAAAAGTTACTAAATTGGCAAATGAGTTTTGGGGGAGGGAAGGTTTCAGCCTAGAAAATTGAGTTTGTGGAGGCTTTTCTAAAATGAAAACTCTGTTTTGTGGTTAAAAGTGAGATCCTTGTTTGAAAAATAAGCTAATTGCTAGTGGTTTATTGCAGCGTTAAAATCCAAACTAAATGCCTCGACATCATTACAATTAAAAGATCCGTAAACCTGTGCTGGTTTTGTTCCAGCTATAAAATTATTTTAAATATTCATCTTTTTTCCTCTCCTCCGGTTGTTGGAAACTGTATCTTTTAAAAATTTCTATTTCTGTTTCTTTAGTAAGAATTGGCTAGGTCTTGCTTTGGGAAGGAATTTCCTCCGTTTTGTTTTAGAAAGATAGGTTTAACATCTCGTCAAGCTAGGATGATGCACGGGAGATATGCAAAGAACATCAACGACCATCAGAGGCTGATAATGAACCATCAACCCAAGACAATGCCCTGGGCAGAGCGAAACCACCTATTCCGGGAAAGGACTGATAAGAAGTGTCACAAAATGGAAATTTAATCAACACCGAAGATGAAGAAACTCAGACCCAATGAGAACCTGGATACTGGGGTTTACCTCATTTTGTACCAATAAGCTTTGAAATAATGTGTTCCTATGAGTCTTGAGTGTATAAAATCTAAGGAAAACTTCGGGAGAAACGTGTGTTGGGAATATTCTTCCTGGGCACATCCTGGCCAGAATAAAGTAATGCCTGATTCTCTATCACTTCAAATATAGTGTTAGAGGGTTTTTATTTTCTTCCCGGGTTTCGGTGACATGCTTAGGAGGAATGAACTCTTTAGAAGCACCATTTACTAATAAAACCTGAGATACTAGTGACATACTGTCTCTCTGCCTCTTCTGTTTAGCTTTCCATGCACATCTGTGTCGGCGAGCAGATGGTGTCCTCTGTGGGGACATGCGGGCAGGGGGTGCTGTGGCAGCAGTACTTCAGCATCTTTGGTAAGAAGTCAGGCAGTTCCTGGTAGCCTTTTCCCACTGGTGTGCTCTCTTCCCAGCCTTTCCGGGGATGGAGTTCCTGGCGGTAGCAACCCTTGGGAGAGGTCAGCGCTGTAGAACTAGCACAAAGCAGTGCATGTCTCTCTTTCAAATCTTATCAAACAGCCTTGTGGTGAGTTGGTGTTACCTCTATTCCCTCTGCTAAGCTTAGTTTGATAGAGGTGCAGTTGTTTAAAAAAAGTCAAGTAGGAATAAAAACAATATATAAACCTCCATTGCTATGTGAAAGTATTAGAGTGCCTTCCTTTCTTCCTAATTTGCTATTGATGTGGCATCTCTAAGTAGTTTATTGATGAAGTGCTCTATTTGCTTTTCACTGCCCTGTCTTGTTCTTGGCCTTATCCCCAGGGCCTGTGAAACCCTTTAGAAATTCCCACTGGTGCTTTGTAAATGAGAACAAAGCTAATCACCTCCTGGATCTCTCCTGCTGCTGAAAGAAACTAGCAGTTTGCTCAGTGAGTCTTTCTGCTCAACAATACCACATTTTCAAAGTCAGTCAGAATATTCTCTCTGTGAAGTGCGTTACCTCAGGGCTCTTAAAAGTGATGGAGAATTAAATAAAGGCCTGACATAACGAAAACCAATTAAGGACAATTCACAAGACTGTTGTATAACCGATGCAAAATAAGTGTAGTTCAGTCTGTTAACCTACTTTCGCTTGCCACATCCCTTACCATTATCTTACAAGTATCATCATTTGGGTTTGGGTTTTTTTAATGATGGAATGTTCTGTCATTTTGTGATTTCAGCACGAGAAACATTAAAATAAAATTAACATCATGGATAAGTAATAAGATTATCTGTGTTCATCTTTAATGCCGTGTGGCTGACACAGCTGAGTGATACCTGAAAGAGAGAATGACAAGGAACTTCCTTGAATCAAAGGTGTAAAAGATTAATTCCAAGTAAAAGACATGCAAACATCCTCCAATACTTCCTGAAATTGTATGCGGTTGTGGCATATACAAAGTGAAAAATACGTAGCCCCAGGCTTTCTTAGGTGTTTAGAGGCTGTCAAAGCTGTGGTGAACACAGCACAAAGAGGATAACTTTATGTACCTCGTAAAACATGTTTACGTGAGGGGAAGTTAGACTTTTGCTTCAGTCCTTCTGTGTGAAAAGGAGATACTATTTGTATCCATTGTATTTAAACTATGGGCCTGTTGATTCTAGCTCTGTATGTATGTGTGGTCTGTACATCTGCTGTATGAATGTGCCAGATGTTATGGATCCAGATGTTCTAATTCCTGGATTAGCTCCTCAGCTTTGCTGCTGCGCAGCCAAACACAGGTCTGTTGTGTCTCACTCTGTGAGCGCAGGGCTCACCAAAGCTAGGGACAGTCACACGTCGTGGACATCCTGACACAACCTTTTGCAGGGGTCTCGTGGGGATGTTTGGTCGTGGTCTGTGACTGCTTGACTAAATGTCCTTGGAGCAGAGGAGGAATCATGCTTCTACAGTGGTCAAAGGGTAGACCATGTAGCAGGATCATGTACTCAAATGATCCACTCTGAGAAAGCTTGCTCCCCTGCTGCAGTCTTTGTCATAACCTGTCCTTACATGGTACAGCTCATCAGACATTCCTCTGCCTCCCCCTCTTCTCATCACACAACCCAGCACAGGGTTGAAAGGCCTATAAGGGAGTGAGAGTTCTAATCCCTTCTGAAAATGATTGCCTTGTCCCTTTTGCTCCAACCCCAACATTAAAATCTTATCCATCCTAAAACTAGCTCTCTTTGCTGCAGCTCTATGGATCTCCCATATTTTTGCCACTATACTCATGTATTCCTGCTCCCTCTTAGACAGCACATTAAATAGTTTATGGCAAAGGCAGCTTCACACACGGTGCCTTCTCTAGTCTAGTCCCCATCAATGAGTCCAACAAATTTGCAGCATGAGTCAGTCCCATAATTGTTCTGAAAACCACACAGCCAGAGACACCCTTGTGTCTCCTTTGATTCACTAAAATGGTTCTGAGATTTATTACATTTTCTTGTCTCCTTGATGTACAGCTTAAGGGCAGTGGGCAGCTGATAAAAGGTTCTCAGTGCCTTGGGAAGGGCGGATTGTCACTGGTGAGATCCCACTGTGATGTATGATCATCAAATCACACTGGATGTGGCATGTGTTGCTTTTGTCAAGCCCCATCAGCTGATAAAGTATGAGGTCAGAAACAGCAAGAGCTTTGGCACAGGCAGAGAGGTTGATGAAGAACAACTTGCTGTGGCTATGATTTGGAGCTAGAGCTGCTTGTGGTTGCAAGAACATCTGTTACAAGATGGTCATAGGGTACATGGACAGATTTGGTCCTGCTGATGCATGATGCCTGTGCTGTTGAAGCTGGAAACTAGTCAAAACAAAGAGAGGGACTTACGACTTACAACTACACTTAAATTGTCATTGTGGCTCCAAGGTTACAATACTTCTGGTTAACCTGATCAGAGTGGTCACCTCAGCTCACACACAGTGTGGTTCTTTACTGGCTATGATGGCACCCCGACAGTGCCTTTGCCTTGCACTCCCTCTGTGTTTGACAGAAGCAGAAGCTAATGATCAATGACTCTTTAACACTTTTTTTGGTCACTTAATTGTTTTTTATTTTTTATCCAGTCATGCACATATTGATGCAAGGTGCTATAGATGTGGGGCTCTGGACTCCACCTGGACCTAATCCTGTATGCTATAGTTTGTTACCTCTTCACGAAGCACTTCTGATGGGCAGACTATTTATTCTTCCTACTGCTCTGTCTGTGTACTGCTTTCTTGTCCTCACTCCCACCACCAGCTGATGGCTGCCCACAGAACTGTCAGGCATTAAATATGTCACAGGCTAATGAGTATGTCAGGATCCATCCCAGTGTGTGCTCAGTGTGTACAGTCTGCTGGAGTCAGGCAATTCACTTGGATTTTAATTGCTTTATGCTTTTAAATCTCAATGGCCTCTGCATTACTGCAATGTTCTGTAGCCTGTGTTTACTTGCAGCTACATGATGGTACCGGCGCAGTCCCAGGCACAGACTGTAGTGCTGAGCAGTCAGTGAGCCTGAGGGTGCAGGCACCTGGAGAAGATGCAGGCCTTGGGCTCTAAGGGCAGGACTTCCACTACATGCTGCAGAACACACAGATCAATTTTTTGTGTCAATTCAAATAAAGCATCTTTTCTCCTGAAGGACTAAATGCATCACAGCAGCTGTCTAGCTGTCTACGGGTTTGGGCTACTGCACTCCAGCAGCTCCTTGGCATCTGTGTAATGGTATCCAATCTGGCAAACATGAAGTAAGAAAGAATTACTCACAGCAGTTACATTTGAAATTTCTGGTGCTTGTTAAATTACTACTGCTGGAAATAAATCTATTTCCAGAAGTTGTAGGGTGATCAGGCAGGAAGGAAGGATGTTGGGGCAAGAATTGGTTTGGTACTGTCAGACATTAGGAGGATATCTGAAGTCTCAGCACTTGCAGTCTCTGAGATGGGGAAGGGTGTTCATATAGAGGAGAAAAGTCTCTGTACCTCTTGGATCTCAAATCTGTATTTTACAGTCCTGGTTTATACACCAATTTTCAAGCAAACATTCATTTTAAATTAAGTAATTTTATGTGTACATTGTGTGAAATAGTACTGTCTGTATTGTCTATGTGCACACAGAAATCTCAAAGTGAGATTTTAATCTGCAGCTGCTATGTTTAATACCTACAATTGAGGAAATGGTTAAGAATACTTGATTTTATTGCATTTATACTTCCTTTTCTGTTAAGGAAGATGCACATTTGTGGTAGTGTTTTAATGAAACACAATAAAATGTTGATGGCAAGATCTGCAGATTATATTAAAAATGAGAAGGACACTTCTAGAATATAAAACACAGTAGAAGTTAATCCCTTTTGGTTTCCCTTTTATTTACCTTGATGGCTCAAATTTCCATGTGGAAGGCTCATATATTCTTTTAAAAGCAACAGGGTGTTACTTTCTAGTGATGAAAGGGCTGGGAAGTTGCAAGCTTAACAGTGAGTGCAATAAAAATGAAGTATTTGAGAGTGTTTGATTGTCTGCTCTGTGCAAGTTACCTGTCTGCAGTGTGTGAGCTGTAGAAAATGTTCAGGAAGCTACTGAAGACACATTAAGCCTGTGGATACAATGAGGGAAGAAACTTATTGCCATTTCCAGTGGAACTAAAATTTGGAAAAGGCAGATCATAGGGCCTTAATGGGCCAGAAGAGAACCAGGCTAAATATTTCAGGGATGAGGCAAGACTGTTCCAGAAGGAACTGGTTCTGGCGTGAGCAGAAGCCAATTCGCTCCACTTGGCTCCATAGCCAGCATTACTGTGACCACTTTTTATTTTAGCAACGTGGACCTACCCAGGGAGTTGTTTTTCATTGACTCCAGGACCATTACACGCCCAGTACGAGGATGCTGGGCAACGCTTCTAGGAGCTCCAGAGCTGGAAGGGGCAGTGTGTGCTTCTCCCAAGAAGGTGGTAGTGAGTGGCTAGATAGGGAGGTGCACAATTGCAGGAGCCTGCAATGTCCTACAAGTGGTCTCAGACTCTTAATTTTGACATGAGCTGGAAGGACTGGTTGCTGTTACCATTCTCCTGGGCATGAACAGCATTGCCCTCCTCTTGAAGCTGGCTTTGGATCATGAAAGGAGAAGCCAGCTTTTGTCCATTCTGCCACTTGTTTGATTTAAGAATACATCAATCTGTGTTGTATTCATCAAAGTAATGCATGATAGAAATACTTAGGATGGCAATGCCATGTGTACCAAAAGTTAGGAAATGCCTGGTTCTCAAATTTCCTGGTATAACTTAAAGGGATCCCACTCAGACATCCCGTCTCAGTGCTGGATGCAGGGAAGGCTCAGGACAAAAAGTATAAAGGAACTGTGCAATTAAAAACCAGTTTTATGCCTGCACATAAATGCAGGCTTCATAAGCAACACCAAATATGCCACTTCAGGTCATTGTTCAGCATTTAGATGTCAACTGCTTTTACTCTGCATAGCAAGGTTCTGATTCAGTCGTGAAATAAAAGCTCTTGCAGCTTGTGAAGGCCAAAATTAAGCATTAATTATCTTGTGTGAGTGTAATAAGTTACCTTACTGTTACCTACAGTGAGTCACCTCTGAACCTTCAGTACTGTAACTCTGAGACTTTGGTGATCTTGATACCCTCATCCTGCTTGTGCATGTCTGTGTGGCTGGGGTCTGGGATGTTTGAAAAGGATTGCTCTCTCATGTGTGTGGCTCAAAAGATAAGGGCACAGTCTAGTATCCTCTTTTCTGCTCTTGAAGGACAAGGACCTCAGGTCCCTGCAGTTTGGGAGATTTAGAGGGACATACACTGCTAGTGGTGAGTGTATGAAAGAAGATGCTAGCCCTCATTTCTTAGCTGGGGAATTTTTGACTCTAACAAGGAAGGAGAAGGGTGAGAAGTGAGTTTTAGTGCTGGATATGTTGGCACTGCTGTGGAGGGAGAACAAAAAAACCTAAGGCAACTGTTCTCTATTTTTCTCCCCTGCTCAGGGATGGCATCCCTCGGTCTGTCGTGGGGGCCCCAGAGTGGTGTGACAGGATAGTGACAGGAAGCACAGTCCTCCACCATCTCCCAGCTGCAACTGCTCTGGCAGCTGAGCTGTGTCTCTTTGCAATATCTGCTGCTGCTCTGCCAGTAGGTTCAGCCCATCCTCATCATGCTGACAGACAAGCTCAGGTGGCTCAGGAGCAGAGACAGTTTGGACACTGATGCTTTGGCTGGCACACGTTTGCTTTGGCCATCTCTGCTACAAAAGCAATTGCAGAGAGCAAAAGTGCTTTGTGGTGTTGGCAATGCCTGAAGTCAGCAGGAATTCAGAATAAGCCCTGGCTTGAACCATCAGCATGTGCCTCATAGCTCCCTCAATGCTTCAGTCATTCTGGAGTCTTGCCAACATGCTTTCCAGCCTAAGGAAACTGAGAAGTGAAATAACAGAGGTTTAACATTCAATGTCTCAACCAAAGCAGAGAGGAATTTCCAATTCAAAGATACTTTTTTACCCCAATGACATTCCCTGTGCAGAGTATGAATACCTGCTTCCAAAAAAATGGAGGTCTGATCCCTTCCCAGAAAAGGATCACAAGGATCCATTGTAAAGGCAAGGGTTAAGTAACCCTAATGTAGGATGGACTGGTGACCCCAGTAAGAGATATTAATTCACTTCTAAAAAGGAAAGGAAGGAAAGGAGAGAAAGGTCCTTGTTCTGCTCCAGTGTTCTTCATGGACAAGATATAAAGCCTTTGGCTGTATGAACGTGTTGCTCAATAACCTGAATATCTGTTAGCTCAGTGCACATTGTAAAAATACTTGTATAATGTTCTGTGGAGCACATTCCCACTCTCATTAAATCAAACACAAACCCTAATGCATTTCAGATTTATACTATGATGACAGTGAAGATGAATAAAGTTATTTTCTTCACTGTGGGGCCTGCGAAATCACAAATAATGCAGCTGTTTTAGGTGATGGGCAGCCTAGGAAGTCAGGGCTGTGTTTGCTCAGAATGAGGTTTGCTGTTACAAAGAATTTTCCTTTATTCTCTAAGGATGATATAAATTGCTACTAGTCCCAATTAACTGTTTCAGTGATGACATCTTTCAGAGAAATAGGCTGGAACAGGAGAGGAGAGATATATAGAGTGAAGTTTTCGCCTTTGCTCTGCCCTTTCTATAATGAATAAAATAAGAACGAGTAGAGAAGAAGAATAATCCATAAAACTCCCAAATGCGGTTGGAAGAGATATTCCCTCATGCAGAAAACAGCCATCGGTCTGCCTTCTGAAGATGCGTTCAGAAGCACTGGACCTGGTATTTTGAGAAGATGATGCTGGAGACAGAAGGGCCTGGAGCCAGAGTGCAGCCACAGCGCGGAGCAGAGCAGCTGCCCTGGGCAGAGCTCTGGTGCCTGAAGGCGGTTAGTGCAGGCTGTGAGCCACGACTTAGCCCATGTCCCCAAAGCTGTCTAAGCTGTGCAGAACAGCTTGGTATCAGGAGCATGCCAAGGTATCTTCAGACCCCTTTAGCCCTATTTGTGGAACTGCAAGTTTCTCAGTTAAGTAAAAATCTGACTTAATGTCACAATCTCTCTGACAAAGACTCTCCATTCCTCCCCTTGCCAGCTCAGGCACTAAATTTATTTGAATCCTTAACTGAAGCTTTCCCCTAGAAAGCACCTGCTGGCCTGAGAATCTCTCCAAGGGTGTTTCTGTCTCAGACTTGCTTTGTCCTACAAGGTTATAGAGGAAGTTCCCTGTTTGGGGAACTTAAGAGCTCTGATTTTTGGTACAAGGCAGATTTAACAGCAGCAGATGAGCTGGTGACCACCTCTGCCCAAGAGAACAACTTTGAGGAGAGGCCATGGGAAACATCACTCTGCTACTGGCCAGTTAACCCACAGCCCAGCGTAGAGGGATGAATTGAAACCACCAGCCAGGATGCTTACCTTCTGTTTCCCAGAGAGGAATCCTGAGCCAGCTTTTTTGTCAATGCTAGGGATTGTTCACCGGTATTCAAAATGGTGAACTTTCTATCACTGTTTTATACTGCAGAGTAGCATGCTCTTCATCCGTCCTATAAGAATCATCCAGCATCTTTGTGTATAAATCTGTTAGGTCATGCCTGCATTTCCCAGCTATTGTTTTAGGAGTCTCCTTCCGGTATTTGAAGACGGGAAATTTCTTCTTTAATATCTACTGTCCTCCAGCTTTGAAGCTGTGCTGAACAACAAAGACAGACAAACATTTCATTCTCCCCTAATCCTTTAAATACCTTTGCAAGCACACGGCGTTCACATGCTGTTAAGCCCCTCTCCTGTAGCAGCTGTACATCTTCTTTTAACTCTGCCTCTAAAGCCTGCAGCTTCAGCTGGGGTGGAACAGGAGCATATGGTACCACCCTGTGGTGGCTGTCCTTCTGGGTGGTACAGAGAGGGATGGTTTTCCATAATAAAGCAATCATCTGTATTGAATTGCAGATACCTAATCCTCTCACAAGGTACTTCTGTTTAGTTTTGTGAGGCGAACAAAGACATCAACTTAGACATGCTCCAGGCTGCATTCGGGTACCTCTGAGAGCTTCTGATCATTCCCGTGATTAGCCAGCCTGATTTGGTAACTTTAACACAAAAGTGCAAGCACAGGATCAAAATCTTTTTCTTCAGGAAAGGGAGCTGAAATAGGAGATTTCCTTAACTTCACTCCCCAGGAAAACATCTGAAGGAGCAGACATGAGAGTTGGGACAAACTCATCTCTCTCAAGCCTCCTGCTGTTTTTTTATGGTGTGGGAGCAAAGTGGGATTTATTAGTTGCCTTACAGGATGGAGGACTGGGCTGGGATGCATTGCTGTTCATATGAATTGGTAAGTATTCATTGACTTAAGCCCCACAAAATGATTTACTTTTTTTTTCCCCTTTTCTTGCTCAACATGAAAACTTTTCACTTGTTTTCAGTAGTTTTGCTGCCTTTATGTGAGGACCCATGAAGACATTTAGTCCGTTCCACTGGCTGAAGACAGATAACCATACCAGGATCGTTTCTGACAGCTACCTAAGCAGATCCTGAGGATCTTCAGACTCCTTCTCAGACACTCCATTCTTATATTATCCTTCCTGTTAAAAAATTCCACCTGGCATCTAACCTGAAGCCATGATTTCTTGGCCTGTAGAGATCTTTATGGCAAATAGCCAATCTTTTCCCCTGGCAGCAGTGATCTATCCCTTCAAAGACTTTCTTTCCTATTCCCACTCGAACCTCCTCTTCTTCAGGCTAAACAACCTTCATTCTTTTCTATATATTTTCTAGACTTCTCTTCATTTGCATTGCTTATTTCTGCCTGGGCTACATCATATTACCAGGGTGGCACTATTCTACAAGGTAAAACCTGAGGGCCAGACATCGTCATTTAGATCAAGGTAGGCATGGGAGCCAGGCAGGCTTTGGGCTCCTTATCGAAAATCTTGCCTTTTATCAAAGGCTGTAAAAGCCTGGTGAAAGCATTCTCTGATGAAAGCTTAGATAATTTAATAAAAAGTAGCATTTCTGGAGCTAATCTGTCATCCAAGTGCACAGCTACGCTGTGCCGCAGTGTTGGTGGCCATTGGGAGATTTTTCTTTATTGCACACTCTCACTTGCTGAAAGCTAAAACCAATCTAATAGCAGGAGGCTTTGGAGGCACAGTAAAGTGTATAAAAATGACTCAATTTTATTTTTTTTTTTAAAGAAAACCAAAAGGGGAAGCCAAAATAGGCCACTACTGTGGGTTAAAAAGACAGATGTAACAAAAGAATATTTCTGAGGTTTTGTGCTGTTTTGTGCACTTGAGTCACTTATAAAAAGACTATATTCAATGCTGAGAAACTAATGAAATGTCCTTCACGAAGGGTTTTTTTAGTTCCATTTTTAAAATTATTTACTTCTTTAAACAGCACTATCTTGTTAGCTGTTGAAAGCTTCTCATTGTAACCCTCTAAAGTACTCCAGATATTTTCTGTGAAAAGGTTTTAAACTCCCCAGTATAAACAGATGGTCTATTGGTATTAGTATGTCAGAAGCTAGCAGTTTGTATGGTAAAACACACTAGATTAAGTCTTTGACGTTGGAGGGAAAGTTAATGAGTAAGATTTTCGTGTGATGGCTTTACTCTAGTAAGATCCACACAATTAATCAAGACCAGTGTGGCATATAATAACATAAAGATGCCATGTAACTATGGGCAAACTCTTTGGTTGGTGGATTTGTTACTTAAATGAAGGGAAAAGTTGGCTTTCAGGGAGTGTTGTGCATGAAATCCTGATTTTAGCTGTACTAATGCAGTTAACTTGCTGCTGACATGTGAATAGGGATAGCACATAGCCCTGCAGCTTTGATCAGCCTTCTGGAAACATACACGGGGTTCCTACCTCTGCTGTAGACATCCTGTGAGCCTGGTTATCCAACAGACCAAGGCTAACATTCACACTAAGAAAATTGATGAGACTACAACGGGTTTGTTTACACCAATGTTAGTTTGCTGTAGAGGTACTATGAATAACATTATGCTAGCTAGAAGTCTTGCTGAAGGACGAGTAACATGAAAAAAAAGCACAATCCTTAAGAGAAGAAGGAACTCAGAAAAGGAATAAACCATCATTGGCATAGCTGTTGTGTAGATTCACAAAGGGTTATATTGCCCAATACATGTATTTTTAGACATTCTTCAGTATTTACCTTAAAGACATTGCTAAATTTGAGGAATCAAATAATATGGCATATGCATCTGACACATTTCTCTTTTTAAAAACTGCACTTTGGGAAAACTCATCAGCTTGCTTCTCAAATAAATTTGAAGTGATGCAGCCAAATTACTGAGTCCCCACATATGCTTTTCCTTGAAAAAATTAGATGTCTTTCATTGGTGGAAATTTCATTGACATAGGAATTATACTCATGTATTAACCTGACTGTTATGTGTGCCCACTTGTTCATGAAATCAGCTTATGGAACTAACCCTATAGGCCACATCTACAAGAAGGATCTTTCCATATCAGATCCTTAAACAATACCACAATAATTTGTAATTAATATTTCTCAGCAGCTGGTACTCTAGGACCTCTTCAGGAACTAATCTAATTTTTTAAAAAAAAATTTAGGCCTCTAGATTTGAACTTTCCTGTTGTACTTAGAGGCTAGGTAAGCACAAAAGGCCATTTGAATACATTCCCTGGTTTTATTTTCACCATGACCCTCCAACATAATGGTATCAAGGACAAACCCTGCCCTTACATTATGTTCATTGACCTTCACAACCACCAGGAACTTTACCTTTCATCTCAAATTGATTTTGAGGGTTAGGTTTTGCCATCAGACCTGTTGACTTCAACAGAAGCTGCATGGATGCAGCTATACTCAGCATTTCACCCAAACACTTAACAGCACCACAGGGTTTTCCCAATGTTCCTGAGCAACAAGGATGAAACAGAGCAACTGAGTCCTGTCAAACAAGGCAGACCAGTCAGCCAGAGTGAAAACATGTCAGGCAGCCCTCCAAAAAAAGCTTAGATAGAGCATCTTTGTTGTCTGAAGCCGTATACAGGAATGCAGGACATGTCTGGGGAGAGTGAGCTGCTCTCATACGAGGCACAGGGCAGAGCAGCCAAGTGGGGCTTTATCCCTGCTGCTCTGGGAGGCTCAGGCTGCCTCTGCCACTGCTTGAGCTGAGGATGATGGAGCAGCTCATCCAGCCTTGGTACCCAGGCACACAGCATGCCAGCAACGCCAAGATCCACACGTGTCCACCCACAAAGGCCGTCGCTTGCCGGTTGCTGGCTCTTCAGCACACAGTAGGCTGAGACATCACAGGAAAAACAATCATTTAAGCTTTGGCTCTTTTAAAGGAGCTCCTTGTAATGAAAATGCCAGCTTGCCAAATGCTACTTAATGTTGAGTTTCTTTTGTTTGTTTTGTTTTTGTTTTGTTTCGGGATTTTTTGTTGTTGTTGTTTGGTTTGGTTTGGGTTTGTTTTTGGTGTTTTAAAGCCTAGATTTCTAAGTCCTAATTAACCTGCTTTTCTCAGCTTGCCTGACCTTTTCTGGAGCATATGGATTGGGATTTCACCCTGCAAGTCCTCCAGCAGGACAGTAACTTGTGGCTGAGCTAGTTTGTAACAATTTTGTGAACAAGAAATTAATAAAATAATGTTTCTATTTTATTTAAAAAGATACTTGGACTATGATTTGGAACTCTAGTAAAGAGAGTCTGTTAAAGTGCATGACCTAGAATGCCTAATTTAAAAATTAGGATGAAGTGAGCTTTTACCATGATTGAAACTTTTATTGTGGCGGGAGGAATCCTGTCCGTGTCATCCCTGTTCCTGCAGCTGCCAGACCTCCGTGCCGCCGTGGGAGGGAGCAGTGCTCCTGGCTGTGCTGCCCGAGCTGGTAGTGGTTCCCACCAAGTGATTTGGATGCAGTGGGAAAGGTCAGCCCTCGCCTGGGCCTGGTGCAATTCCTGCTGTGCTGCATGTGGCCAGGCAGGGAAAATATTCACTGCCACTCATGTCTCACACCCCTTCCACGTGGTCTCACTGGCTACATGTCCCTGGGCACAGGAGATAGGTCTGGGGACATTTTCTAGGCATGGAAGCTATGGCACCGATTGACTTGTATTTTATACTCTCTTACCCTCTTGTCCTTCATCCACAATGGGAATGGCTTTTGATCGTGAGACCTGTAGGAGGGTAATCACAGCACCCAAGCACTACCAGGGACTCAGAGCCTGGTGGCACAGACAACCACGCTCCAGGGACAGGCAGGGGTCCCAGGATGTTTTTCAGCTCACTGACAAAGATGAACCTTCTTCAGGTGGGCAGCAGCCCTACCTGAGGCTCCCACACTCCACCTGCCTTGCCTTTTGCCTTTACAGCTGAGGCAGACAAAGAGACACCTTTAGGGCATGAGTTTCTTGATCTGTTTCAGATTTACCTTTGGGTGAGTGGGACTGTGCCTTATTTTTCCCCTTGAGTGCAAGGGCAGCACTTTCTACCAGCTGTGCTGGAAATGCTGAAGTGAGGAGAGAGCCACACACCTCTTGGGCACGTCCTTGCTTCAGCATGTCCATCCAGGATCGGGAGTATGGGCACAGCCACTGCAGTGGGGCACTGGGCATCGGCCAGCATCCTCCCCCATGCCTCCTGTGAAAGCACCAGACGCCAGGGAAGGACAAAGGAGCCATTTCTGGGTAGGAGTCAGATACAATGGAGGGATCGAGCAACATTAGCAAAAAAAAAACCTGGGAGGGCAGCAGCCAGCAGAGCTGATGTTGTGAGGGGCAGCCAAGAGAGATGCCTTCCCGCTTACCCTGCAGGGGAAGGTGAGCAGAGAGGGACTAAAAGGGTGGATGTGCTGCATGGCAGTCCCTCATCATCACCACCAGGAGTGAAGCAGTTAAGATGTGGGGAGCGCTTTTTTTTTTCTACATCTGAAAATAGCACAAGGCAGCCTTTGAGCACAGACAGTGATGTACTGACATTAGTCCCTCCGAAACATCCCCTCCACCACCCTTCTGCTCAGTTCATGGGGCAGGAAGAGCCGCCCACTTGGAGATGGAGCGCGGAAAGCCTCTCGAGGAACAGGACACTTCCTCAGGGCTGACCTTCTAAAAATAGCCTGGTAGGGATTAATACTTGTGTGAAACAGCCGACTACCCAACGTGATGTGGTACACGCTGGAATCTCTTTAGACTGGAACCTCTTTAGGCTAGAATGAAGCGTAATGTAAAGGAGGCAAGGAGGAAAGGAGAAGCCAGTTGTCTGATTTCTGGCTTCTCATTGGGGGTCTCTGATAGTGGGGTGAGTGGGGCAGATCTCTCCAGGGTATGATTCAGGGCAGGGCATGGGCTTGGGCACCTGGCCAGCCCCCTTGGGGTAACTGACTCTTGGGGGTACAGTCCTCAGCTTTAACTTTTGCAGGATCCCAGAGCAAATTGCTCTGCTGCAAGATTCCATCAACCCATTCACCAGAAACTAAAATAGCATTTTTTTGTTAACCATTATTTGTTAACCCTTTCTGGTAATGAAAACATGTCTTCAGTCAGTAGGAAAACATAACAGCTCTCTGGCAAAGAGGCAGACTGCGCTCCTGGAAACTGCCAGATGTTCATTTTTCTCACCCCCTCCTAAAATATCACCGGAATTTTAATTTACTCAGATGAATGAGCAGTTGACTAAACAGACATTCAATATAAAATTCATAGTAAGAAAAGAGACACTTGGGATAATTTTGATTGATTTACTTGTCAGAGTTTTGATAGCTACTGAAAAACATACTATTCATGTTTAGGTGAAAAATAAATGGAGTCAAATAAGTGTCACTGCATAGTACTAGGAGGTATATACAGCCACATGTAAAAATGCATAAACACAAACATTTCTGTACAGCAACTTTTCTTTTCAGTCTGTATAGAGAAACACTGGTTTATAATATGGGGAAAATATAAAGCAGACATACATGCAACAAGGACATGACAGTTTACATAGGTCCCACCTGCCTCCCAACAGCTGAAATAACAATAATAACAATAATTATAATAATAATAATAATAAAAGCCTTTCTCGAGGAAAAAATTTGAAACCTGGAATGTTTTCATGTTGAGGTTTCCAGAGAGCTTCAGATGTGAAACATATCTGAAGGTGATTTAAAGGCTTGATTCAAAGCCCTGCGAAGGCAATGGAAAGACTCCATTGGTTTCAGTGAGCTTGGGGTCAGACCCAGCTATTTAACCATGATCCCATTCTGCCCTCCCCCAAAACCCAAAGTTGAAATCTGCAGATAAAAATAAACAATCATATCATACAAAACTTTGTATATAGAATACAAAAGGTAACAGTTGACTTTTTGTATAAAATACAACTTTTTGATAGTATATTTATTTCACATATGTATAAATATAACCCAAATAATATGATTTTTATTATTCCTACCAAAATATTATTACTTTTTGTTGTTGTTTTTACAAAAGTTTACAAAACAAATAATTCTTTATATTTACAAGCCAATACTGTGAAGAGTGCCCAGTCAATGATGAAAAATAGACTTTAAGGGTAGTGCACTTAGCCATTGCAAAGAAAGAAAAAAAAGACACTAGCTCCATTCAGACACAAGTGTTCTGAAGAAATGATACTGGATTCAAGTTTTGGTTGCAAGAGTCTTTCACAAGCTTGCGTTTCAAATGCATCAGGCATATATTTACAGGACTGGAAATGGCCTCTACCTTTTTTGAATTTACTTAAGACAGGATGTAATTTTGCTCCCAGGGATGGCACTTCCAGCCCAGTGTCTTTTGCACTCCAGGCTGAGGCCAACAGGAGAACACTCATCATTGAGTCAACCACTGCATGATATCATAGGACTTGTAGAATCATAGAATATCCTGAGTTGGAAGGGACCCACGAGAATCACTGAGTCCAACTCCTGACTCCTTGGGACCAGCTCCTCAGCTGAACAATTTTTTTACATAATTTGAGGATCTGGAAATTAGTCTGGTCTTAATACAGAAACCAGTGGTGGCTTTTTCAATGGCATGTGAGGGTAATTGAAGTGACCAGACTTCTGTGCCCATTGCTCATGGTGATACCAACTCAGCCTGGGCCTCAGTGGCATCCATCGCAGTCGTCTGTTCCTACCAGCACACAGTCCTGGCAGTCACTACTGACCTGCTCATGGACAGGGGGTGTGTGAGGCAGGTGAGCCAATCTTCCTTCCACTTCAAACTCATGCAGCCACTATATCAGTCTAGTTTTGCACAACTTATATAGGACACATTTTTTAGATTGCACCTGTATCTCTCCAAACTTAGGTGGGACCCCAGTGGCCTGAGCTGAACAGCTCTTCAAAAACTTGGAAAATCTTGTACTGACATATCAAAGGGACCACGTGCACCCCAGCCAAAACTGGGGAGAAGAGGGAGCTTTTTGAGCAGCTGAGTCACCATGTTACACAATGCAGGGGTGTGCAATGATCACTAGCTGGGTTGGCAGAAGGGACTCTTCAGCAGGCTTTCTTGTCCCCCTTATTTCTCTGGGAATGAGCAGCCTCAACTGGCATATCTAACTAAATGCCCATGTTACACCTTTTGTGGAGGTGCTGGTGCTCGTTTGTGTGACAATGCTTCTTGAAACATCTTGAAAAATTGTGCCCATTTGAAATGACAGGGTGAAATGACTGGAAAAGCCTTATTAAAACCTCTCACAAGAAGTAGGTCAGATAAGTGCAGAGGCTATTGTCAAATAGTCTACTCATCCCACTGCCACTAACAAGGATGAATAAAGCACTTGCATGGGCAGAGCAATGCCTCTTGGCACCAAGGCATGTGAACGTAGGCATTGTATTCCTTTGCCACATCTAGTTTTAGCTAATTCAGAGGAGGCTGTGAAACATATCGCACGACATCATTTTAAAGAACAGCATTTTCCTTTGAACTGCAGGATCTATTCCTATCCATGAATCCTATCTGAATCACCGTGGAACTGCTTTATAGTGACATAGCATATCCTTCTGATGCCCTTACTGACCAAGTCTATAGCAAAAAATTGAATATAGTCAAGGCTATTCCCTGGCAGGTGTGGGACAGCCTGTATCCTTACTGCGCTGCTCTGTTAGCCTTCAAGGTAAAGTGGCTGCAAACTGCCTATGGGAATGGTCCTTGCCCCAGGATATCTTCCTAGTGATGCATAGAAATTGCTCAGGGCAATATTAGCTGGGCCATCCCCAAACCCAGAACAGATGATTGAGTGCAGTGCCCAGAAATAATCCCCAAAACTGTTTCATGTACAAGCACAGATGTGTCTGAGTGGAGCCTCCTACTGTGAGTTATAATTCATGTGCATGCTAGTTTCAGGGGCAGAGCCTCTTGTACTCCAGACAGAGGCTGTGGGGACCTGGGCCATCACCAGAACTCTTTCAACTCCCCCCATATGGCAAAGGAGAAAACAAGATGGAAACAAAATGCTGTGCAATCAAAATAGCAGCTTCTCCCCTGGCAGATAGATGATGGCATTTCATCTGGGCTAAACCTGTTTGAGAGAAGATCAGGCTGAACTACCTGACTGATACTCACCATGGTTTGAGATGAAAATGAGGATAGTGGCTTAGCTGAGCCACTTTAGCTATTTGCCCTCATCTAAGCTGGACTAGGAGAGTAGTCACTGAGGGTCAAATCATGAGCACCCTTCTCACTCAAGTTTCTGTTAAGTCACTGGAGTCCCTGGGGTGGGGCAAGGTGGCAAAGTGAGGATCCTGAGCTTTGGTAGTAGTTCATCTCCTATTTCCCTCAATGCCCAGAATGACTGTGCTGCTGGCAGGACAGCAGCATCCTCTAATACTCACTGCAAACAGTGATGAAAGGGAGAATGCAAATGCTAGAGCACACCGAGTAACAAGGTGGATGATCTCTTTCCTTCTTCCCTTGGATGAGACCACTTACCCTGCTGCGTGCGACAAAAGATACAGGGTTTATAACAAAATCATTGGAAAGCAAATATAAGTTTGCACTGTGCAGAAGTAAGCAGTTTTTGTAATGTCGTGAGATTTACACAGGGCTTGATGCTGTCAGGGCTGAGCAGTCCCAAGGAAGTTAAGGGCTGTGAACATGATGACTGAAGAGCTCTAGACCACTTGGGGTCTTACTTGCACTCAGAGAAATGATGTTCCACAGCCCATACCACTGTCTGATGCTTCCATGTGTGGGAAGCTGAACATGTTTTTTCTGGCAGCCCCTGTGAGAAGAACCGATGAGTTTGCAATGGGCTGGGCACAGGTGTGGTGAACAGACCCTTCACATGTTTTCACTCCTTTGTGGCAGGCAGGAATATCACTTATGCTGTCACTTCAGTTTTGTTCCTAGGGCTACTCTTCAAACAGGGCAGTTGCTGTATATTGTATTTTAAAGGACAGCCCAGTTACTGGAGTGTAAATTTATAAAGCAGGTTGTTGGCATCTAAAGAGAAAGCTAATGTCCTTGCTGCCTCTTCATCTGGATCCCTCTTGGTATTGTCACTTACGAGTGATTCCCTAAAATTTCGTCAAGGTTGATGTCTTTCATCCAGTCATCGTTACCAGGTTCTGTTTTCAGTAAAGAATCTATAAAATCTGAGTCACTGTTGAGCACAGGTCCTATACTGTCACCTTGCTGGTTCAGAAAGTCAAACGCTAGGTCATTACCATGGTCACTTCCTTGGTAAGCCCGGGAGGTTTGGTTGGTGGTTGTGAAACCGGTTGATGGCAAAGATGACGGTGGTGTCATGCTTGTTCCTGGCTGATTCAAGGTAGGCACAGTCTGTCCTCTCAGCTGGTTGGGTCTTATGCTGAGTCCTCGTAGTGAGCCAGCAGATTGTCCATTTAGAGTCTGGTGCATTTGATTTAGAGGGGGCCTCATTTGGACTCCTGCTGTCAACTGGTTAGGAGGTGCCAATGCACGCTGAGGAAAATGCTGGTTGCCTACATTGCGTTGCAAAGACTGGTTAGGATATGGAGTGCCAGTGGGGAAACGGACCCCTGCAGGTTTCAGTGCATCCTGCTGCTTCACGGCGGCCTCTTGTGGGGCCCAGCTCTGGGCATTGACAGTAGCCGTGATCATCACGTTGGCCGGCCGTTGAGCAGGGATACCTGTCGCTCCATGGGTCAAGCTTGGCCTTATTTGTTGAGAGTTGACCACTGACCCTGTCCCAAAAGCCGCTCCGTGGTTTCCTTGTGTCATGGTTTGCTGTCGGGGCACCATGGGGTTACTCTGACTGGGCAGAACTTGATTTTGGTTTCTGTGTGGCTGCATTTGGTTCATTCCTGAAGTCACATTGTATGTGCTTGGTTGGTTGCAAGGAAGGTTCCCATAGCAGCCCATATTCCGAGCAGCAGGAACAGAAGGCATCCGGGTTCCAGCAGGGGTGGACATGAGGCTGGAGCTCTGGGGCATGATGCTATGAGTTGAAATTGGGTTGGATAAGGACATGTTGTTGGAGCTCATGCTCACAGCTGGTGAACCACCTGGAAAGGAGAAAACAGAAGTGTTACAACAAGTATGAGTGCATCAGTGTGTGGTGTCATTCAAATACCAACAGCTCAAAAATCCAGTTTTCTGTAAGCAGAGTTTCTTGAAGAAGACACTTTGCTCTTAAGAGGACTTATATGAACTTGCTCAAGGCCTTGAAGATGCCTATCATCCAAAGGGTGGTTTGGCCTATACTAAGCCACTTGTGGTCTTTCCATCCCTTCAGGGGAGAGGACATGAGCCAAAACTGGTGCTCATTGTAAGAGAAATATTGGAGCAGGGAAGGACAGACAGAACCATTGGGCAGGAGAGAAGACTTTTCTGCCTTCCTTTACAGAAGCACTAAACACGTTAGACAGGACAAAGCCTACGTGATCAGAGATCAAGAACTTTTCTTCCTTACCGGGCATGGTTCCTGCTGGCTCCCTCTAGAGACAATGGGGAGCGAGATGCACTTTCATCAGGCTCCTTTTCCACCTTTCTTAGAGACCTACAGAAGCAGTATCCACCCTTTCTGGGAATGCCTCTCCCAGATGACAGCAGGAGCCAAGACTGCACCTCACACATTTGCAGCCATGTGCTGGGACAGCAGCTCAGACCCGTCTGTGACATGCCTGTCCTTCCATGTCATGGCCGAGCAGGAACGAGGTGCTGTGCCTGGTGAGTCCCACACATGCCGCTTCTAAACTCTCTTCCCAGCTGGGCTGTGGCTATTTGCCCCTGTAGAAACAGACCTGCCCATGAGGGAACTACACATGATGTGCCAGCGCTTGCTACATATGAACATCACCTTTTGTGCATCCGAAAACTAGAAGTTATGAGTTGGCACGGATTTATCAATCCTGGCTAATTCTGCCCAGTGGAGGATTTTCCTGTACTTGACATCTGCCAACAGATCACAAGAAGAGAGGATTTTCTTGTCTTCAGCCTCCAAACCTCGACACAAGCTCCCTTCTTTGGCTACATAGTCTCTATTTTGAGGCCACAGTAGGTCATTTATTCCATGGAGGCTGAGTGCTTATGCAGTGCAAGACTGAATTAATCCCTGAGAGACTGGTTGAAAAAGACCAATCATTTTCTAAACACCGCCAGTGTAGATGGCACTGTGGAGAACCCCTCTGCACACAATCAGCTGCTCCACAGCTTAACTCCCTTTTGCTACTGTTGCTTCCAGTACAAACCCTACGAGAAGCAGAGCTCGAAGTTGTCACGTTCAAGGTCAATGAAAGGAGATGTTTCTTCACACAACATGTGGGTCAACCGAGGAAATCTGTGCCATATGGCACAGTACAAGCTAAATTCTCATACCCCTTTGGGTGGTCCCCAAAGTGTGAGAAAAGCTGTCAAATGGGCTTGCTACCAAGGTACCACTGCATTTCAGAAATTCCCTGAGCCTTTCCCAGAGGAGGCATGAAGAGATTTGCTATTTCATAGGGACCAAGCAATAGCAATTGCTGGGCATGGGACACTGCCTTGGTTTGATCCTTCGTACATATGGCAAAACCAGATGGAATTTGACTAACTTTGACTTCATCATCAAATCTTATTATGTATTGGTCTGCATGATTAATTTTATTAGTTGGTCCATCATGAGTTCCTTCCTACTACACAGATGCTTCAAGACTGTGTCATGCTTGCAGCATTCTCCAAACACTTTAGTATCACTGTGTGGCATGTTTTCCAGTCCTTTGGTCCTTTGGAGCTCCTTTCAGAACTTGACAGTTTTTGATATTCGGTCTCAGAGCTGTACATCATAACAGGTCACAGTAATAACTTTCGCACATCTCTAATATGGATGTCAAGTAATCTGCATTTTTCCAGTTCAGCATCATCTCAGACAATGTTTGCATGTCTGATTTCAATCACGTGGCCTGCTCACGGTGGTATCTGAAGACCTATCAGCCATTTCTTTTTGAGCTATGTTAATTCTGTGTCACTCAGGCTTCTTTATCAAAATAGGCAGTAAGAAGTCAGATGCTTTAACGGATATAATCTGAACAACTATTGCCTTTAAGTTGTGGTTTCATTTAAAGAGATACTGTGCAAGTTTGAAAAGATTCTTTTAACATCAGTCCATGTTGCTTGAAATTAATTACATCTTCCACTTCCTAAATTCTTTATTTTTTGGGCTGTATCTGCTCCCCAGGAGTTTTGCTGAGCTCTGCATTAGGCTACTAGGGCTGCAATTGCCTACTTTTAATTTTTATCATGGCATTAGCAGTCTCCCTTGGCGTTTCAAGGCTAAATAAAAAGTGACACTAAGAATTTGGAGAACCTCTCAGCCAGCTCTTTTAAAACTCTTTAAGACAAATCATGAGCATACATATTTTAAAAGTCTATGTTTAGGAACAGCTGTTTAATATACTGTTCCTGTTGAAATTTCACCATAATGATGTTCAGCTCCCACAGATTGGAACCAAAGAAAAACTTACATATTTCTGCCTTTTCTGCATTATGCTATTTCCATTTAGTAATGGATACAAAGGATTAATTTTTTTACTTAAGGACTTAAAAAATAACTCTTCCCAAATCATTATTAACATTGAACGTGACTCCACAACCAGAGTGCTTATTCCAAATCAATATAATCATAGATATTTAAATTAAGAAGCTCCCCTATCCTGGAAGGCAGCCTGTTCCACACACAGGCCATAAGTGAGAGATACTTGACTTTAGAGGATCTAATTATCCTAAGAATTGTGTTGTCCTAACTTAAGCACCTAAATTTGGCCCCTGAGCTGGGCAGCCCCTGGGACAGGATATGCTCTGGGGAGTCCACCTGGTTTTAGCCCAACAGGGACAATCAAATTCCCACAATCAATCAGTGCTCAGCTGGCAACCACATGAATAGCCCCGCCTTCAGCTTTGCTGGTGGATTGTGTGTTTTTAGAACTACTGTTACATCTCCTGTGAAGACAGGCTGAGAGAGTTGGGGTTGTTAAGTCAGGAGAAGAGAAGGCTCTGAGGTGACCTAGTACTTTCCAGCACCTGCAGGAGGCTACAAGAGAGATAGAGTGGGACTTTTTACAAGGATATGCAGTGACAGGATAAGGGGGAATGACTTTAAATTGACAGAGGATAGGTTTAGATTAGATATAGGGAAGAAATTTACTCAGGGGTGGTGAGACACTGGACTAGTGAAGAAGTTGTTAATGTCCCATCCCCGAAAGTATTCAAGGCCAGGTTGGATGGGGCTCTGAGCAACCTGGTCTAGTAACAGGTTTGGAACTAGATGATCTTTAAGGTCCCTTCCAACCCAAACCTTTCTGTGATTCTGTGTTTTTTTGCAGGGGTGGTAGGAATGGGGCCCTGATTGTTTGCTCCCTTATGCCCATATCAAAGAGGAGGAATGGTACAGAATTCAGTGGCATTTCCAAAGATCTGGAACAACAAGCTGGGGAGAGGTGGTTCTCTCCCTCCAGCTGAATGAGAAGTTTGTAGAGTCAATTCATTGCCACTGGGAGGAAGCCCCTCCTGGAGTGACCCTGCCAGCTGTTGAGCAAACCCCAGGGCTGCTCACTGCTCCTGCAAATGCTACACATTTTAAAGAACACAAGTGTTTGGGAAGGGGTTGTACTTGTTGACAAAAGATGAAGCTTCCTCTTTCTTTCTTTAGCTATTTTTATGCTTTTATTTTTAACACAAGTATTTTCCATTCTTATTTCTTCCAGATGGGAAGAATTGCCTTCCCCAGAAGCACTGTGCACAGCAGCTGGGCACCCCAGGCTACAGCAATTCAGAGAAACAGGTTCCCTACCCGATTCACCTGCTCTTTTCTTGGGGATTTCTTGCCATGGCATGGCATTGTGGGGAAAAGTATAGAGAAATAAAATACTTAACCAAGTGTCTCCAGCCTGTGTGATTTTATTTAGCTTTTTGCCTCTTCTTCCCTGATCTGAGCAAAGCTATTCCCAGAAAAAGGGAACAGTTTCCCTACTGTTACTCCCTTATGCAAGAGTTTCCTAATTGCTCCATCTGGTAGCTTTGCTGGAAGCTCCCAGAAGAGCCCTCTCTCCCAGGCTTGCCTGAAAGGCTGCCGTCCTCGTGGGGCTCACTCAGCAGGGACTGGAGATTTTAATGGACAAGTGCTGCCATTCCCACATGTTTCAAACCCAGGAGATGGGACTCCAAATACCACAAGTCTGGCAAAGAGTCCATCAGATTAACAGTAACAAGAGCCACCACATAACAGTGGTGATCTACTCACTTTGGAGCCTTTCACAGATGTGGCTGCACTCACTTCCATTTTCTCTCTCAGGCTAGAAATAGATTGTTTTTAAGTAAAAGCCAAGAGCCTCAGTTAATCATTTGATTCCAGGAACAAACCTTTAAACAACACACCAAATCACAAGATTCCCCGGCAAACTGCTGTGGTTGCCAAAGCATTTGCTTTGGGAGTACAGGAGGTACCAAGCCAGTGAGCAGGACCCTCACCATGGGCTATTCCACTGGGAGGCTTATGCAAATTTGCTGGAGAAGATTAACAAAGATTAACACACAGGTCCATTAGAAAGCAGCAGTTTCCAGGCTGCAGCAAGCTTAGCACTGCTAGAAGTTGTAAGCAGAGCAAAGGAGTGCATGAATGCTGCCTGAGCAGCCCAACCTGGCCCATGCCTGCAGAGCTGGGCTGGAGGTCCCACATAACCATTAGGTTGGGCAGAGGGGTGGCATGTGAGTAAGCTGCACTTCAGAGCTCATTAAAATCATAATAGAAACTGAAAAAGTTTTGCTACAAAGGACAGGTAAGAAGGAAAGACTTGGATCACTGGCTGAATCTGCAGATCCAACAGTTACGGAAAAACAAACAAAAAAAACCCATCTTTTTTTTTCCTTAACATGTTGCATACAAAAATATACTAGAAGGCAAAGGATCCTTTTTATAGTTACATGCACAGACACTTTTGCAGTATAAAGAACATCTTTTGGTCCCATCTGCTGCATTTCCTCCACCTCCTCTCTCTCCTCAGCATTTTTTCCTTACTCTGCCTTTGCTCTCTGAGTGGCCTTCAGCCAATCAGCAAGGTGAACAGTATGAAAGGCCAAACAAGCAATCCTGTGCTTCAGGAACTACATTCTTCAAGGAGGTCAGGGCACAAGAGATGAAACAAAGGACTAGTCCTGAAGTGTTGGGCAGTTCCTGCCCTGGGCAGTTCTGGCAGAAAGCAAGGGCTTTTACTTTACTGTTTGACTGATCTCTTGAAATACTGCTTGTACAGCAGCACTAAGGCCATGACCACAGCATATTAAACAGACCAAAAGTACCACCCATGATGGTGCTGTGCGAGGTACTTAAAAATTCCTGTGAGGGTCCTCACACTGTACATGAACTGCCATTTGAAGGGAGGGATGGTTCTCATCTCACTCTCTGAACCAAGATGCACCACATACATGAGAGAAGCATTTGAACATAGTGAGGTTGCATAGTCAAGAGGACATCTCTGCATCAAGTATTTGGGTGCACATCTGCCCCAGATAGTGCTACACAGGAGGGGTACCAACCCTTCCTGCCCCATGTCTGAGAAAAGTGGTATCAGCCTGGATGAAGCACCAGATCACACACCAGCACTTCTGAGCGGTGCAGGATAGTGAGGTAAATAGCACAGAAGAGCAGCAGCCACCACCTACTGCCTATGCAGAGATGGAAGTAGACCTCCAGAAAAACATGCTCCAGTCATCCCATGCATGCATGGCTCTTATGGGTGGTCTTCCAGCTGGAAGGAAGGAAGAAAGGAAAGAGTTTCATTGGCCCATGGTCACTTACCAGGATATTGGTTTGCTTGTTGCATGTTGACCACATTCCTTCTTTGGTCTTTATAATCTGGTGGTGGTCTTGTCAAGTGTCTGTTCAGCTGATCTTGTGGAGTTATTTTCTCCTAGAGGATTAGAGTAGAAGTACATTAATTTGCTTTTCTTTATGCTTTCCTGGCTCTGTATTTTGCCCATCTCTTTCCTCAGTATGTACAAAACTGAAGTATTTCTTCCTTTCACCCTGTCTGGTCCACAGGAGAGCCACTTGTGAAACTGTGCCATCACCTACTGAAGTCTATATGAAAACCTTTTTGCTGGTTGCATTGTGTTTGAGCCTGCTTCAACTTTCCTCTCAGCCTCTAAGAATGATGGCCATGTCTGCACTGCAGTACAAAGTGTCTTCCCATTTCAGCTTGTCATCCCCATCTACAGCCATGCCCATCCCTCCCTCACTCTTATCTTCCTACGCTGGAGGGGCTACCACAAAACTCAGCAAAATCCTTGCTTTGTGCTCCCCCCAGCTCTCCTCAGTAGAGATACCAGCAGGACACATGGTTTAGCAAGGATGGTGCTGGGCTGGCTCTTTTCATGCCACTCAGTATTGCCCTGTACATGTACATGGTGCTGTCTTTCCTCTTATATTGGCAGTACAAGAGTTGGGGCAAGGACAGCAGTGAAAGAATGCAGAAAAGATAATATTAGTTGGGTAGATTTTTTAATTTACTTTGAGCTTGCAGGGACATGTCTCTAGTGAGAGGAAGATAAAAATCCAAGTCCTTGAACTGAAATCTGACTAACTGCCCTGTGCTCATAAAAATCTGGAAAGGGCACTGGAGTCAATGCCAAATCTCTCAATCAGCATCAGTGTGATTTGATGCCTCCAGTGCTCACCCATGAGCAACAGCTCCTCGGGATACGTGCCCCCATGGCAGGATATTGTGAGATCCATGCACTCGTGCCTTTACCGGGCAGCTGCTGGGACAACTTTACACCTCCTCTGCAACATGCACAGGTTTTGTGCTCAGCTGCCAGAATGGCAGAGCAGCTTGTCAGTGTGAAAGAGTCAGGCCCTGTCTGGTGATGCAAGTCCATCGGAGTAATTTGGGGATAATCTGCCTGAAAACAGCATGCAAATGGACCTTCTAGTGAAAAATCTGTCTTTTCTTCTGCCAGGAGCACTTAAAAACACCAGGAGATGAGCCTTTCTTGTGTTATTTTGGTATTTCCAAATTCACGATGGGAGTGAGGGGTCTGATTAAGATTTGTAAGGTTTGTTTTTACATCCTGCTCAACCTGAATCCTTGTGAAGAAGAGCAACTCCCAGGAAATCCCTGCAATCCATGTAAAAACTGTAGGCAAGCTTTATGTGTACTTCTATGTACACAATACTAAAGCAAAACCAAGCTGATTAAATTTCCATTTTATTTAAGAGAAGCTATTTGAGCAATTAAGTTTTTGTTCTGGTAAAAACTCAGAAAACTGCAGCACGGAGAGCTGAATTGAAACTTCTTTTTTCTTCTGCATAAATCAAAAAGTCAAGAAATATTTCCCTTATACGATCCCCCATGTCTCCTAAAATGACCAGAAATTCCCAACTAGTCCCTCAGATACCAAAGGAGAGAGAATAAATGGCTACAGATATCTAGAAATGCAGAAATAAAACCAGAGAAAGTAGGACTCATATATGATCCCAGCCAACCACACAAACTTGTGTTGAACCTCAAAATCAAGGTCCTGATCCTTGCTTATGCACAGGCATTTTACACCATGCTTTCTGGGTCACAGAGCCTGGAAGTCAACTTTCCTCTCAGGTTAAAGTAGCATAGCAGTGCCCCTTGGTTTATCTTGCAAAGAAAACCACGGACAATATTCATGTACTTCAAAACCAAGCACATGCTTGGACTGTTCTTTAATGAAACTGCAGTAGCTTGGACACTTGAGTTGTTTCATATTGACTGAAGAAGGTTTCAAGAAGGCTTAGAAAAGTGCTGAAAAATACAAGTTGCACTCTTGAAGTTCTAGTCATTGCCAAAATGATCTTGACGTTTTGGGGGGCTTTCTTCTCCCTATCTCAGCTTTCTTTTTTATTGATTTTATGACAATATTTTCAATGTAAAATAAGGAATTAGTAAACTTACAGCTTCTGCCAACATCTGCTGCTGTAGAAGGAGTTGTTTTTGCTCTATCATTTGGCGTTGCAGAGCCTGTTTCTTTTCCATCAGCTGCTGATTCAACAATGATTGCTGGGATGAGTTCATGTAACCACTTCCAGTGTTTGGATTTGAGCAAGAACTGGAGCTTGGAGTGGGGCCAGCTCCCTGGCCTACCACAGACTGTTGTTCCTGAAACAGAAGAAATGGCTTGTGAAGGATGAAAATAATAACAAGCATCAAGAAAAGGAAATAATCCTTTTTATGTAATTAGCCAAAGTTCAGGACACAGCCCACAGACTCTCAGGACAAGTGACCGATACAAAGGCTTTGAGAAAGTAAGAAGGGGATTGAGTAACTTCATCCCTCAGGAAAGACTCTGAAAATGTGCCAGGCGGTTCCAGTGGAAAACCTCAACATTGTACCGGGAGCTTGGGAAACGTTAACAGAAGTAACGGAGCCGTCCTGGGAATCTTTCAGAAAACGTGCATCAGGCTGTACAGCAGTTTGTTTGACCACAAGGGAACAAACTTGGTGTTTGCTGGTTCCTACCATCTGGTGAACAGCAGCAAGAAGCTGCAGACTTACTGCTAGAAGTGGCATCTATTCTTAGAAAATACAGAGGTGGTAAGTTAATACTTCACAGGGGGGTGAATGGTGCTGCTTTCATTCCTCCCATCATCTCCCTGACAAGAGCAATCTCTGAGAGACTGCTAATTGATTCCCATTAGCAACAGGATTAAATAGGCTTAGAGGGTATCAACTTCCTTGGTAAAATACATGTGTAACTGGGAAGGACTTCGAAGAGTGTTTTAGGGTCTCTCTGGTCTTTGTGAGGGATCTAGATCTGCTTCCTCTTCCCAGTGTGCAGCTCCATAAGGAAGGGATGACAAAAAGTCATCTTAGAGGGCAATGGGGAAGGTACACGAGAACTCAAAGCATGTTCATACAAGATGAGAATGTAGATGGAATGACAGCATGCTGCTCCTTGCCTCTTGGCCATTATTTCCCTTGGCAGCAATGTTTTCTGCCTACTTGCTTCAGCAGTGTTTGGTACCTTGGCCTTTACCAAATGTAGGAAATAGCTTTCTCAGCACGCACACAAAAATACTCAGCCTATGTTGGATCACTCAATACCCAGATAATTCTTAGCCACACAGCTACAAAGAAAATGGGATACACTGAGGGGTCACAACAGCCATGAAACACATCCATTCTCTGGCCCGACTTGGCTGCAATTCACCATAAGAACTAACCACATAACTCTGAATAACGTAAGAGGCAGCAGTATTTTTGCCTTGCAACACAAGACTCCACAGCAGGAGTCTGATGCTCCGTATTACGCAGCAGTTCTCTCAATAATGAGGTGTAGAGCCAGGATCTGTGCTGTTATCCTAGTAAAGCTCTGCTCCATGGCCATTGTCCCCCATGGCATTTGGGGAAATACGGACTGACTGACATTGAAACAAGGATTGGTCATATGTATCCTACCCATGCCCTGAAGGCCACAGAGCACTGATGTTTAGCGCTTTGCAAACTTCAGGAAAGCTCATTCCTTTGCCTTAGCTTTTGCATCCCTCCAGTCCCCAATAACAGACACGCTCACTTACAGACTAATCCCACTTATCTCTCTACCATCTGGCATGAAAGAAGCACAATGATTGTTATGGGCATTTCTATTTTAAAATAGCTCTGTGGCTTCTAGATGGGGCGACATGAGTGTATAGCTAGTTAGATAAAGTATTTGAAGACTGTTACTGTAATAAAAACCATGACTTTCTTCTGGGCCACCTGCAGCCCCCAAGGCGGTGTTACAAACCCACCCTTCAAATTTATTGGGCTCTTACACAATTATATCCTGCACACTTTCTTTCAGCTCCAGAAGGAATCTAGGATTGCTCGGCACTGCCACATTTTTCAGCCCTTATGTTAGCTGCAAGATAGAAAATACCTCCTCTCAACAGACCTGCTTGCCAAGTTGTTGTGCAAACTTTTTTGTCTTTCCTAAAATATTTTGAAAAGAAAAATATGTTACAATAAATTGGCTTTGACTTCTATATTCAAATGACAACTCTAGCTTGAACCCAGCCACATGTTCCATCCATTAATAGAATTCATCTGTTGCATTTTTGCACAGATAGTGCAGGCTCCCCCAAATGTGCTTTCAATCCTACGTAAAAAACCCAACAAAGCCTAACTTTTTCTTTCCCTCATTCCCTACCAGCCCATATAAGCAGTGGGGGGGATTTTGTTTTAAGATAAACTGTGTAGTGTTCATTCACATTATCTATCAAAGAAAGCTCTTCTGTAATAGCCATTGGCACAAAACACCAGCTGCTTGGCAAACAGACCCTGAGAAAACAGTGTAAATCATCAACTTGGAGCCAGGTTGGGGTTTTTTTGCATTTGGTCCTTTCTCTGCTGTTCATGAAATGTCAGTGTGAGCCTATGAATCTACGATGTGTTACTTCTCCTGCCTGCTGATCTTCCCGTTGTGATGGGAGAAGGAAGAACAGTTTCCTAATAAATCAGGGGACTAGCTGCACAGCAGTTTGACCCTTCATGAACCAGTGCTATCGAACCTTGCTCTCACCTCGCACTTACATCACTGCAAGTCAGGCAGCAGAAGGGCTACACTGCTGCCAGGGACATGGGGCTCTGCCCCTGCGCTAGGACAAAGCGTGCCTTCTGACACACCTGAGAGGAAGGGCAGATTTGGGCTGCAGTTACCCTGCTTTCCTTGAACTGTTCCATCCTGCTCTAAGCCCAGCTTTACTGCAGCAGCTTTACTACAACTCCACACATCTAGAGCTGCTGGTTTTTAACATCATTCCTGGGTTCCCATGCTGCAGTTTATGTGGTTTAACTTCAGAAACCCTTGCCCAAAGGAAGTCTGGAGTGGAATGTGCATGTCCCCTTGTCCAGGGGCACCTCTGCCCAGCAGGCTGCAGAGGCAGCCCAGCATCCCTCCAGCCAGGGAGCCCCGAGTGCTTGCCTGCACAGTGACACCACGTTGTTTCCGTTCATGAGGAAGGTAACCCATCCACTTTGCCCCCAAGGAGGCAACATGATGGGGAGCACACCCCTGCAGCCAGCCAGGTGTCAGGGACAGGCTGGAAGCATCACACCTCTAATAGGTACTAATGTCCACCTGAGTTTATCCTCAGTTCCTGCCCCACTTGTTGGCACTGCTCATGCATCCCACATTCCTCCAGTCCTGCAAATGACATACAGCCCTTTCAGGGCCATCCCTGGTGCCAGCTGGGGCTGGGTTAATATTCACCAACCACCAAAAAACTCCATCTGCCCTGCCGGTGCTGAAGTTTCAGCATGGTGATGCTCGATGTACAAAGCAGATGTGTTGCACCACATTATCTGAAGTTACAGTGAGATATAAAACCTATGAGATGCAGAAAGATAGACAGTGAGAGCTCCTCAGAGCTGGTAGCACAACTGCGGTTTTGTTCATAAGCATCACAAAGAACATTATGTTCAAATGTTTAAATTAGCAGTAAAACAAAGCATTTAAGACCGAGTTTGCTTTTCACTATCCCTGCTGCAGCTGATTTGTGTTCATACAAACGAAGGGATGTTTTGGCTTCTAACACATATATGAACTTTCTAAAATAGACTTGTCTTTTTCCTCCTCTCCTCTCCTCTCCTCTCCACTCCTCTCCTCTCCTCTTTCCCTCCCCTCATTCCCCCTCACCATGTGAAGTGTGTAACATTTACTCCAAGTCAACGGGAGGCAGCCAAATGCTGTACTTTAGCTCCAGTGTATTGGTGGTGGATGGGCGGCTGTTTCATNCCTCTCCTCTCCTCTCCTCTCCTCTCCTCTCCTCAGTTTGGGTCTGGATGGGTATAATTTCTGTTGTCCCTTTTGGGGCCATTCCTGGTGCTTTCACCAAGGGCTGCTGTAGGTTGCCTTACCTTTGTCTTCTGTTTATGGTGCAGGACAATCCTGGCCAGCTTCTGCCCTGGTGTGCCCTGCCATGTGTGGCAGGTCCTACCAGTGAACCCCTGTCCAGTGCCTCCTGGGCTTGTGCAGCTCTTCAGGCTTTCTCCTGTGCCAGGACCCCTCGTGCTGCTGCTCAAACCTTGGACACAAAATGGTGCTCTCTGAGCTGAGCTCATAGCAAGGAGCTGTGGGCATCCCTTCCTTCATGACCTCACAGCACTGCAAGCTCCTTCCATGCCACTCTGAAGAGGCTTCTCTGTGAACTCTAAAAGGTCAATGAAAAGCTCCACAGAAAAGCGAGACATTACTGCCTTAACCAGGGAAAGCTGGGATTTTCCTTATTGCTGCTTTTATACTGAGCACTAAGAGCAATGTGTGGCTGGAGAGGGATTTCTGCAAAGTGGAAAGTTGTCAGGGCCGTGTGCCACTGGGGCAAAGTGCACCTTTTCCTCTCCTCTCCCTTTCCCTACAAAGCTTGTCAGGAGCTTTGAAAGCCTTCTGCAAGCTTATGTCTCTGCGTTCTTAGTTCAGAAGTTGTTTAAAGACAGTTGGCTGGAAAAGGATGTGCAAACCTTTCCCTCTTTCTCCTGGAAATGCTTTGAATTGATGAATAATTTTGATGGGACAGAAGGGAAACAATGGTCAATTTTGTACTAAACCACAGTGCCTGCAGAGGATGTTTGTTTCCCAGCCAGGAGCCCTGACATCTGTGCCACAAGATGAGCTTCTTCTTCTTGCAGATTTTCCCTCAAAAGGAGATGGGGAATTTTTCCACCTTTCTGTTCCTCTGTGGGGCAACTCATTCTGTGCCCTGCATCAAATCAGGAGTGACAGCTCTGATTTTCACTCTTCTTTTGCATCACTTCTGGCTTAAAGAAACAAAGAATTAAGAGAAGAAAGGAAAAGTCTTCAGATCCATTTATGGAAGCCTGCACAGTGACAGATGCCTGCCTTATGAAAAGCTGCTTCCAGGGGAAAGGATGTGCAAAGTCATGTTCATCTGGTGACCAAACCTATGCCTGATGTCCTCACTTGTAAGCAGTTTGATTTAGTTGTGTTATTTGGCATCATGGGCAATATATTTAGAGTGAGGATGGTGAAGGAAAAGGCACCTCTGTGGATTTCTTCAAAGGACCAGTGACTGTCCTGACTGTGTGAGCTTCTCAGGGGCTTTCTGGTTTGACTGCAAACCGCACCGGACAACTGAGCACTTGGAAAAGGAGAAGGAGGAAGAGGGAGAAGAGAAGGAGGAGGAGGAGGAGGAGGAGGAGGAGAAGGAGAAGGAGAAAGGGGAATGGTTCAACCAAGTCCTGCACTGTGTCAGAGTAGTGCAGGGCTGGTAGCAAAGCCCAGACCCCCATGAGCCCCTGGTGTGAGCCTCCCCAGCCTCAGTTGGCATGCTCCTTTCCACAGCCACAAACTGAGGGTCTCCTGCAGCTGCTGGGGACAAACACTTAGGCTTATTGAGAGGAGCTGATCTGACTCAGGCAACTTTAGGAAGCTAAGCACAGGGTACTTGCTGAACAGCCAGTCTTAGTACCCACCAGCCCTCTTCTGAGCCACCTCTTTTTTTGCTGCATTTAATGGCAGCAGATGCACCCCCTTTCTGCTAATTACTGGGGTTTTCATGGTCATCTGAATTCCAAGCACTGCCTGTTTGTGTCCTTGCCTCAGACAAGAAAACAAAACTCCAGCAGGACCATGGCAGAGTGCCTGTCAAGTAAGAACTCTTTCAGCTCTAGTGAAAAAACAAAAGAATTTCCATATTTCTAGGAATAATTCCCACTCTTGACTGGAGTGTGGAGGGCTGCTTTCTGTGCCAGTGTATACTGTGAGAGCATCAAGAAGTTCCTGAGGTTAAACTCATCTGCAACAGCTGAGGATCTGATCTATGTATGAGGAAAGAAGACAGATTGGGGAGAAACACAGCTAGGCAGATTCTCCCTTGCCTTACTCCTTGTTCACCCTGATGGGGGTGGAAAACAGGATCTTCCTGAGCAACTCAAACCTTTTTTCATATCTGGAATACCCAGCATAGAAGTGAGTCTCCTCTAAGTTTAGGTTTCTAACAAAAAATGTAGAGCAGGTTCTCTCTAAACTGCCTGCGCAACTCTCCCTTCACTATACAGGGACATGGGGCTGTATAATTAGGCTTCAGATGTTTAATTTAGACAACTGAGGTAGGAACCCAGATTGGATGATAGGAACATTCCCTTACACGCCTCATCTTGGATGCTTCTACTCACACTTGAGTAAAATGCCTGGAAGTGTGTGTGTAAACACCCTTTGATCTGTCAAGCACTAGTGGATGACTTTCTAAGGGTATTGTTTAGAGTGACCTAAAAGCCTCCCAAATTAACCAGGCAGAAGATGCTATTATAGGTTGAATTTCCCCTAATACCTGTCAGAGAATATTTTTATGCATTCCAAGAAGATTGCTTTTATATATATAAACAGCATTTGAAAAACCTGGATATTGCAAGATCCCAAGAACTGGTTTTGCTGTCTAATATCCAGAAGATACAGCTGGGTGAAGGCTGCAAAATATTTCCTTTCAGTAATTTTGTGTTTATAAGAAGTTGGCTCAGCCACATGAGACTATCTTCTGTGTTTTTCTCCTGAGAACATCTGAGCTCTCAGGACAAAAATTTCAGGGCCAACCATGTTTCCAAGGCACATACACAAGAAAACATGGACACTAGCATTGCAATTTCACAAGTTCAGGCTGTCTGCCAGAAATACTTGTGCCTTCATCCAACCAGGGAAAAGAAGCAAATGCTGTGTCACTCCTTCAACAGACTCAGTGGTGGAACCCAAAGAGGAAATGCAGACTAATCCCTTCAGATACTGAAACTGGAAACACTTCTGATAGTAGGGAGCACATACCTGATTTCTGCATCCTCGTGGTGTAAGTCACCCATTGGAGTGATATGTTTGGACAACAAGTGATGCAGCAGGTACTCAGCATGCAGAGGGTAAGGATTTCACAAACCCAACTGCTGCAGCTCTCTCTGGAAGATTGAGGGGGTTCAGGCTTTTTAAAAAGACATTCTTTTGGACACACTGAAATTTAAGTGTACCCCATAATTATTTTCAGAAATAGGTAACACTGTGCACAATCTCAAATATAAAAAAAGGGGAGCAAACATCTGAAAGGAGCCAATCCTTACTTTGACAGATAGTTCTTTGTGCAATTCTTAAGAGAAACCTATTATAGCACTTGGCCTCTTCAACACCAACAAGGAAGCTGCTCATGCCCAAGATCCTTGTGAATGGATTTTCAGATTTAATTGTAGCCCTGCCATAATCTCTTGTCAGAGAGCTGCAGAGCCCCATAGCCACTAGCAGGCACTCTTAGAACAATGTTCCCAACCCCAACTCCTTAAACTTGGGCAAAGTGGGAGCTGCATCTTGCAGGGTGCAAGGCTCAGATTCAGCCCTTGCACAATCACATAGCAACAGGCCCAGGAACAGCGCCTCATTACCAGCCTTGTCTGACAATCAAGTCTTTAATGAGAACAAAGGTTGACAGTGATTAATCATTAAGACATTTCTTGTTCCTTGCTGCACGTGTTGAAGGCAGCCTCCTGCCGAGGCAGTCTGGCAGATTTCCTGTCTGCTCTATACCAGGGTCCGTGTCCGGACACACAGGGACATCTTCTCCCAAAGCCAAGCACACAGATGAACGTCTTGTCTCCATTTCTGAGCACAGAAAATTCAGAATGCATGTGCATTCTGCAAAAATAATAAACCCTCAGCTGTAAATTTGATTGCTGTATATTCAGGCAAAATGACCTAAAGGAGATTTGTTCATGTCAGAATTTTTCCCAGAGACATCAAGGATGGATTCTTAGTATTTTACCATGTGCACCATGATGAACTTTTAATGTCATCTTCTGGCATAATGTATATATGAAGGTGTCCATTTTAGAAATATTTTGTTTATTTCTAATGAAAATAACATGCACGTGTTGAAAGTTCAACAGAGGAGGTTATTGTGAAATGTCTGCATCAGAAGAGGAATGTTGGCTCCATTGAAGTCAATGGCAAAACTCCAGCTGACTTCAACGGGGCTAGAATTTCCTCACAGATCTCCATCCAGCCACTGGGGCACAGTGGCACTCTTGGCTTGCAGTGACCTCATCTTACACTTTCTGGACAAAATACCTGGTTCAGAGAGACACCAGCAGAGAGCCTTCACTGAAGTACTTGGGCAAAGACTCTCCTGTGCTCTGTATGGGGCTCTATTTTTAAATGCCTCATGAGCTCTTATTCTGAAATAAATTTGCCAATAAGCATGAACAATGAAGACTCCTATCTGGTTTTGGACAAAACCAAACACATAATGATTTGTTCTTCTTCACCATTACCATTTGCAATGGCTGCAATATGCAATGTCTAGGTTACAACAAGCCAAGTCCTTTAGTTTTTCATCACACAATTGCAGGAAACCAAATGAGGGAGGTTTAAGAAACTGCCCCTCCCCTAGCTGGAACAAGAGCTGGTGTGAGGGGACCTGTTTTGCCTAGTACTACAGGACAAAGTACGTGCGTACTTGCGGGCTCTGTGCTTCCACTAAGGAGTAGTAATTTCCAGCTGAGGCAGTGAAAATTTCCTAAACTGATTGAATTAGACACTTGTGATTATCTGTTTGTATCTTTAGTATGGGCATATATTATCTGTGTATATATATACCTTGTTCATCTAATAAATGTTCTTGTCTCACTGCCATATGTTTATTATCTTTCACAAAAATTATCTAGCCTGAGGTCGATACAGAACATTTTAGCCCACTTAGAAAAGCTATAATCAATCAAAACAAGAGTCTTGCAAGAGGAAGTGCTGGGTAATTCAGTAATAGGTGACTCTCTCATACATACATATTTTTATTTCAATGTTCCATTTACAAAGCAGTGCTAAAAAAGACACTGGTAGCAGGCTCACAGATATCTTTTTTGGCATTCTGCCTTATCCTCATGTTTCCCCCCAGCAGTGACTCTGACAGTCACAGCAAACCAAAGGGTACGTGGGCACCGTATAGGAAAGCATGCTCCAGAGGTTCCTGTGGAGACCCGGGCTGCTAGGATCACACGGAGCCAAGTGCACAAGGTACATGCGGAAAATTCATTTTCCAAGGCTGCTACTCATTCTGAGAGATAAACCATGCTGAGGGACACTGGGCTGGGGGACACCGAGCTCAGCAGGGTGCCACGAGAATGCCACCAACTTCCAGAGCCGGACCTGCCCAGGGCTGTCACTGTAAGGTCAGGTACACAGGGGTGCAGCATTTGCAGCATCCTCACATTCTAACAAAACCAATGGAAAGATAATAAGTCTGTGCTTTTTCATCACAAACACTACTGCAAAATTCTACAGGAAATTACTGTAATTTTTTTATGCTCTTGATTTCCAGGCTAGTCTTTAGTTTCCTGAGCATTTTTTTTCCACTAGCATTAATCTAGGTTTCCTTTCAACCTTCCATAGCCATCCTTCTATGCGATTCACCCTCCCTATTAATTGTCTGTAGTTTAAACAAATTTGTGTCACTTCTAATTAACAAGCACAAAAAAAAAAAAAAAAGACATAATATGGAAATTTTCCTCAAGCAATAACAAAAGCAAAACAAATACCATAAATTCCAATTTTTCGGCAGGAGGAGGGGGCAGACAACCTGAACAAAATATTTAATGAAGAAAGAAAAAATAATTAAACACGCAGAACAATAACAGAAAAACCACATCACTGGAGCCAAACACACATTCAAATGAGCACAACATGGTTGACATGACTGTCAGAGACACATAATAAGATCAAAGCTCTCCTGCTGAGAATACACAACAAGAACATGAGCATCCTTAAACTGGAGCCCCCTGGGATCAGCTCTCTAACACCAACAGCTTCTAACTCTGATGGCAAACAATGGCCATCACTGAAAAGCAATCTATGAAGAATGGCTCTGACCTGTGTCTCCCTGCACTGACTGAAGCTGCAGATGGGACATGCCTCAGGTGGGACTGGATCTCTTTGTTCCCAGTTATGTGTTCCAGGACAATGACTGGTGCTAACCAAAATCAATATCTGGAGCTGGTGGCCAAGTGTCACTGGACACAGCAGCAGGGAGGGGAACAAAAGCAAATGGTTTCCCACTGGGACAGCCCATGGCACTGGTGCAAGTGCACAACATAGGGCTCAACAGACCAGCTTTGACTGCCCATCTATGCAGTCCTCATCACACAACCCCAACTGTGGTCTTCCCTCCCCTTCCTTTGTAACTGTCTTTGTTATAAAACAACTTAATTTGATGAGAGTTAATTTGAGGGAATAGATATAAACCTAAGCTCCTGCCATTCCCTTGCACTGTCTTGATGAGTGTGATAAAATGGTGCCAGTGGCTGCAGCAGCTTGAGAGTTTGACAAATCTACCTGTCCCTCACCTGTCTGAGCCAACAGCAGTTTCATTAAAATGTGAAAATACTAGATTTCCTAAAAAACACTCCTGGGATTTGACTAATTTTTCATTATGATCTCAAGATGTAGGAAGCAATGTGGTTTTCTCAGGTATTCCAGCAGCTCCAAATACTTCTCTGGGTCAGACAAAGAGTAAAGTCAGGACCCAGAATTTTAAGAAAGCAAAATTCCAGCCATTAAAAGAGTTAGTCGATAGGACCCCCTGAGAAACTGCCCTCAGGGACAAGGGAGCACAATAGAGCTGGCAGATCTTTAAGAAGGCTTTCCATACAGTGAAAGAGCTCTCAATCCCCAGATGCAAGAAATCAGGAAAGGGAGGCAAGACACAAACATGGATGAGTTGGGATCTGCCGGTCAAATTAAAGGGCAAGAAAGAAATGCACGGGCAGTGGAAGCAAGAACAGGTTTCCAGGAAAAGTACAGGAATACTTCCTAGCTGTATAGGGATGGGGTCAGGAAGGCCAGCGTTTGGCTGGAGCTGAACTTGGCAAGGGATGCAAAGAATAACAAGAAGGGCTTGTAGAGGTATGTCAGCCAGAAAAGGAAGGATAAGGAAAGCTTTACTCCCTCGATGAACGTGACTGGCAAGCTGGTAAGAATGGATGACGAAATACTCAACAATCTTTTGCCTCAGTCTTCACTGACAAACTCTATTCCCAGTTCTAGTTTAAAACTAAAAGAGTGCAGATTTACACTAGATATAATGAAGAAATTTCTTTACGAGATTGGCAAATCACTGTAACAGGTTCCCCAGAGAAGCTGTGAATGCCCCAGCCCTGGAAATGTTCACAGTCAGGTTGGACAAGGCTCTGAGCAATGTGGTCTAGTGGAAGGTGTCCCTGCCCATTGCAGGTGAGTTGGACTAGATGATCTTTAAAGGTACCTTCTAACTCAATTTTATGGTACTAAGACTTCTTTTCTTGGAGGGATAATAGGGTTTGTCAGAGTTTATCCACTTCTGCTTTCAGCCCTGCAGAGTTTAGCTCTTTGCCTGTCCAGGATCCCCATCATGGGAATTGATCTGCTGCCTCATTGGTCTTCTGGTGGCATTACCATGCATGGTGGTTATCTGCTTCAGGAATTAAAGGTTAATCAAAGGTAACACAGGGCCGCTAATACTGTATAATGGCACAGGCCCTTCAGGGAGCACCTGGCATCTCACTGAGCTCAGAGAAAGGTGCAACAGTGCTTGGACATAGTGAGTCGTTTCTTCTGTTCTCTATCTCCAACCTTTAGAAAGCTGAAATGGAGCCAGCTAGAGACGTCAGAATAGCTTGATCTACCAGGGACCAGTTCTGCCTTGGACAGCATGCCTGGGAGGAATTATCTGAGGAAAGTCTTCCTTAAATCAGATGAAGTAAAAAATGAATTATACTTCTGGCATTTATTTAAGCTATTTACTGCCCAAATCTTGCAGCGTGGGAAAGAATAACAGACTATCCAGAGCTTGCCGTATGCCACCTATCAGATAACGTGCGACTCTGGAGAATGGGAAGGTTGGTGCCAACAAAAACTTTCTTGGATGACTTCTGCTCATTTTGTATTATTCTTGTGCAAGAGCAGTGAAAACCTGTTTTGCATCCCTGTTTTAAAATAGACCTACTCTCTTATGAAAAAGAACAGGTGGACAGGGTATCACTGTCCTGTTTTCTTTCTCTGAGCAAGGGAAAGCACAAATGCAATTGCCTTTGCCAAATCACTGTCATATTTTGCTGTGGTATTTCCCACATTTGGGGTATAGGAAAGGTACATACCCCACAGAGGAAGGAGTAGGGGGCTCTGGATAGCCTGTTATACTCACAATGTCTGCCCTGCCAGACAAGCCATGGGCTTTGCTGTGGGGGGCACAGTGCTGTCTTCTGGCAATGTCTTTGAAGAGACATTGGGGAGATGCAAGTTCTGCCCCCATCTCCACATCATTGGTCACAGCCACACAGTTTAATAAGCACATAAACTAAGAAAAGACCCTGTTTATTGGTATCAGACTTTTTAGGGGCCAGAGTGTATCCTTCTCACTGTCTGGTGGCAGAGCTGAAGTGATAAAAGGTACAGTAAGGAGCTTTCACTGGCATCTGCAATGCCCACTGTGCTGTGTTGGACCAGACAGCTCAGATAAAACAGTGAAGTAGGAACACCCAGCTGACCACTTAACTGTGCTTACAAGGAGAGAAAGCAAAAGGAGAAACCAGCTGAACTAAATGAGTTGTACTACATTCTGTAAATAGTTGGTTAGACACCACAGAGGTTAAAAAAAAAGGAATTGGCTTGGTTTGATTTGGATTCCCTATAGAGGCCATCCCTTTGCAGTCCTGGCAGTTGGACAACAATAGAGGGCACGAGAAAAACATTCATTTATTGCAAGCTTTGATTATTTTGGATTTTAGATATTCTAAACCTGTATATTTGCTCTACAGCAAAACTATCTTAATCTGTGACATCCTTTTCCTATCCTAAAAAGCAAAAGTTGGATTCAGTCTTGGGCCATAGACAGCACATGTCTCATTTAACTTAAAAATAAGGTTTAAATGGGATTTACTTGGCTCACTGCTTTGTACTATCTGGCACAGAAAAACATTTTATCCAAAGACTGCTTTGCAGGCTACTCCTGCAAGCGACCTTCCCTGTGGGTCACACAAAAGTTTCTGGTAAGCTTTTAGAACTCACAGGCAGGAGAAGCCTACCAGGAGACTATGTGGATTCAAACAATAGAAGGAGACTCACACAGAAGAATTCACATACCTTTCTTAATTAGGAGAAGGGCAAAAATCTTTTGATGGGTCAAACCATATGTTCAGAATATTCAAAATATCATGATAGAAGTCTGATACTGGATAGCAAGGAGTTGTGATATGACATTTTGTGGGGTTTGGCACTAAAATTCTTGATAAATTGTACTGAGGTCACTAAGGAGTCTTGATAAAACATCTCTAAAATACTGTGTCCCTCTTGTTATTATAAACCTAGAAGTGATGGAAAATAATGACAGTTTTAACCAACAACATAAAATACCTCAAATGTATGTTGAAATATGTATGATTATGTAAATTAGATTTCTTGGGCTAGAAAGGGCAGGTTTACAAAGTACTTGGTTGATGCGTTAAAGAACTCTTTTCATTAACATCTTGTTCTCCAGACCAAAGGTGTCAAATTCAAGGAATAACCCCTTACTAGCAAGGTCTTGCTCTGTAAAAATGTTTCCTTGATTTTTAATAGTATTAGTCATGCCTCTTGATTTCTGCCCTGCTTCTCTGTAATATTTTTTTGTGCGACTAATCAGAGTTGAATCTAAGAAAAATAAAGTGTTAATTAAGCTTTATCTAATCTCAATCTAATCTGACAGCAGCAACCCCCATCTGCTGCTCTGCTGTGTGCTCCTATCTGGACCACCTACTATACATGGATAATTAGGTGTCGCAACTCTTATGGCATCTGAATTCAGGAGAGTGCTGAGTGATTCAGACAGCCATCTTTACAGCTGGGCCCACTAGTCCTTGCTCTCCTAGACATGCAGTGCACAGGACATACTGTACTATCCCACCTAGGAGCCAGAAAAAGGCTTGTTCATGCCATCAGAAAGTTAGGTACCTAATCCAGTCACCCAGGCTCTCCCGGCTGTTCATGCAGTGAAGGCAAATCATGGTCTCCAGGGAGTTACTGGCCAAGTCTGGCCTCTGAAATGAATGGGATGAGTCTGGAGGTGCCTCTCTTCTCCTGCTGACTGGAGGAGCATGGGGGGATAACTTGGATGTGAGACTGTACACTGAAATGAGACAATTCTCATCTGATGGCAAGAAATCTGACTAAGAAATTACATGGGCACCAAGGCTGTAGTAACAGATTTAGGAGCCAAATGCAAATGCATTGGAAATATCCTGCTGGGCTTTGGACCAGGCTCTGTAATACAGACAAGTTAATAAGTGTGGGACATGGAGAGCAACGTGCAGAGACAGAACTACAAATCCAAACATCCTCACGGTTAGACATATTTACTTCTGGCCTGCAACTCTCAAGCTCCTCTGGGGGAATTACTCCAACCAGTGCTCACCTTGTACATACAGTGTCATTTTGCAAGGATAAGGGATGATTTAATGTGTTCTCCTCCCTTGCTCAAATCAGTTATCTAGTCTTTGTCCACACACACTGCATGACCTGATTTTCCTCTCTGACATAAGTCTTCCTAAGCTGCTAAAAGCTTGTCTGAAAAGCCAGCTCAGAGGTCAAATGAGCAGGATTTCATGATTTCACTGGATATCTTTAAGAAGAAAATGAAACTTTGTGTTACACTGCTAGTCTGACAGCATTAGACATAAGATGGTCCAATGAAATCTTGCAATGCCTGCTCCACTGGTGGAAAGCAAAACTTCCTGAGATACCAGTGGTCCCCTAGCCAGGGCAGCTATAAGTTTAAATAAATTTTAAAAAAACAAAAGGGAAAAGAAACATTAATTTAATCATAAGGGTCAGGCAGACACCTTGCAATCTGGTGTAAGTAAAGGTTCTCAGAGAGCCATCAAAAGAACTTCAACTTTTATTTGCTCCATGAACTCTGAGAAAAATCTTCTGCTGAAATTAGGGTCAAAACTCCCAGTGGGGCCATGGGCTCCCCAAGAGTCTGCACAGCTGTGCATGCAGAAGGATACCTGTCTTTTGCAAGGAGCAGACGTTGAAAGGCAGGGCATACTGAAAATCTGTGGCATAAATGGCACAATGGATACACAGATAAGCAGACAGCAGCTGATCTATTCCTTCCTAACAAAGAAGGACAGCCCTCTTTACAGCTGAGAGACCTATCAGCATCTTTGATATCATTGTTCTTGGGGGAACTGCTGAATAAAGGGTCTCTGTCTTTTTGAGCATAATTACAACTGATTTTTTTTTCTGATAAAGAATGTAGTCATTGAGCCATAATGGCATTATTTGATGACTTAAATTCATCCTCTAATCCCTCCAAAATGGTATAAATTATTGAACAAGTCACTCAACCCTATAAAAGCACTTTAAAAACATTTTGTTCAGCACGATAATGATCAGACAGAATGTAGCAAGAGTTACAGTAAATTAGACTCATGCTCCAAGCTGGCTGCCACTCAATATACTCATAGTTAAATTCTCACCTACTGAGTAAGACACCATGTCATGGATAAATTAAGACATAGTCAGTTCTAAAGTGTGCTGGCAAGGACCTTTGGTTCCTTCCCATTTTTTACAGAGAACATCCATGTGATTTCTGGAGGTACTATCAGAGAGCTACACAATGTTATGCCTTGGAGAGATGCTGTGGTACCTCTGAGCAAGCTCAGAAACAAGGAAAATTAGTTTGGGTAGAGATAATGTTCCCAGAACACCATTTCCAGCATGTAGATTAGCTTCTCAGCTTCTGCCTGAGTTTCTCTGCTGCCAGCCTCAAATGGTGCCACAAATTAACCCTAAGGTGCCCACAGGTGAACCTCTGCGTAGCAGTACAGTAAGTCTTCTCAATGTCGTGGTACTGGGATAACAAAGTGGGATCATCGTCTGAACTGATGTCCCCCATGATCATGTATCATCGGTCATCACAACTATAGATAAGACACTTGAAATACTCGGCTGAGGACATGCTTTGACAGCATTTGTAATCATGCAAAATTTGTTAGTTTTTATTAGTAACATCAGTGTGACAAAACAGTTATTCGTGATGAGCCTGAATGCTGCCTGAGTGTTATCACTGATGGTGACAGATAGTGCGTACTAATAATTACAACAACAGTGTTGTAAACTCTGCATTTCTCTGAATTACTGATAGGTAGCTGACAATTTTACAAAACTGAATTGCCTTCACTAAGCATCACAATGTGATTCCCTGTACTCCTGTCTAGGGGAGGTGCTACAATCCTTAGATGTGGCACAGTCATGGACTAGCAGATACTTTTGAATGAGGTCCATTTTGAGGAATTTGACCCATCTTATGAAACACAGTCTAGGTTTGTTCCCTTGCTGGAATGGAGAGCCGGTGTGCTTGGGAGCCAAGCCAAAGCACTAATTCTGCCCAGTTGCCAATGTATTCTGGGAAATTTCTGCCCACAAGCTAAACTTCGTCTTGTTTCTCTTCATTGTAACTGATGCCTCAGCAGAAACCCTGGTCTGACCTACTCTGCTGCCCTTAATTCTGTGCAAAAATCAGTGATACATCCACAACACAGCAAGATCTAGCACAGGTTTCCCCATATGAGTTATAGTTGGTTGCAACAGCTTTCTCCTATCCCAGATTCTATTCTATTCTATTCTATATAAAGGAGTAGAAGAGCTAGCAAACAGCTCCAGTTACCTGAGTATCCTGTTTCCAACAGCAACTGGTAATAAATATCTGGAGTACAGGAAACAGAGTGCAAAGAGAGTGCTTCTCCCTGTCCTATAACTTCTTCATGTCAATCATACCTGCATGCCTCCATCAGGCCCTCCCAGATTTCTCTTCATCACCTTTGCTGCCTTTCTCTGATCCTTTTCTAGGGAGGATGGAACTGCACTGCAGCAGTCAAAATGAGAGTGAATCGTGATTCATGGGTTGAAACATTGGGGTAATGATGTTTTGTAGTCTGCTTTTTATTCCCTTGCTAATATTTTGTACCTGCTATTTGCCTTTCCACTAACTGTTGACCCTGATACTTTCAGAGAACTACTCATAACAACTCAATATATCACTCCTGAGCAGTGGCAGTTAGTTAAGTCAGAGCTTATGATTTTGTACATAGTCACAGGATTGTTTCTTTTTTTTTTTTTAGCTGACTTTTGGTTTTATACTGAGTAATTTCTCTTATGAGCAAATTTTTTCACTCTGTTACCCCTTTTCATAGATGTATTTGTCTGTTACACATCAAAGATCCTGGCTTTAATCCCAATGATAAAACTTATTTATTAAGAACCTGACCATTTATTCCCACAGCTTTTTTCCTAACTTGATTTAGCTGTCTCTTAGCACATTGATAGTCTGAACTTTGTTAGATAAGAGTCTCCACATTTCCATATTTATATAGCAACCAAAAGGACATGGAAGTTCCATTTAGGCAAGACGGGAAACAGAAAACAGGTATATGCTAAAACAGACCCAAAATCCATCCACACTGACACTTCCAACTAACATTCCTGGCTGTACATTCTCTAACCAACCAGTAGACCATGTCCAAAACACAGGAAAAAGACCCAAGGATCCCAATATCCTACATTCTGGTATTTAGAAATGCCAAAACAATCCTACATCAGCCAGAATGGTCATGCAGGGATGTACTGGCTCTGTCCAAGACCCTCCTTGAGTGACCCTGTCCATGAACTGGCCCTGTACGTACACAACGGTGGAAAGTATAAACTGGGTTATGCTGGGTTTCTGGCTACTTGGGGATGCCTGTACTTGGAAAATCTCAGTTGCCCTTTGAGGACAAGCGTCCACAGCTTTCATAGGATTGGAGCAAAACATTTCATACTGTCTATCCTCATCTCCTGCTTGGAAGCCAACATGTGAGGTGCTGACTCAATGGACACACTCCTAATGTTTGTATCTTTGGGAGAAGGAAAGCTGTCACACTTGGATGATTATTTTAAGGTTTAGATTAATACCTTAAGGTTCCTTATTACCACAGGCATGTTTTGAGAAGTGAGAAAAATGAAAGGATCATAGAGAAATTCCTGTCATCATGACCCCTCCTGCAATCTTCTGGGGACCAAACCAAGCATACAGCTGGTATCTCTGCGGGGAAGATAGGGACTGGAGACTGAAGCAAGGTCACTTTCATAAACTCTGAAAAGGTAAAGACTGATATGGGCTTTTTTCCTCCCTAGATATGTCAGGCTGGAGCAACATTACATTCAGGGGAAGAGGTGAAAAAAGAGATTACAGATTTGTAGGAGATATGGAAAGATCTGGAAGGCAAACTTCTGCCTCTTGGAGAAATAATCTTTCAAAGAAAGCGTTCAGTGACAGTAATAGAAAGGAAAACTTCTTGATTTGCTTTCTAAGACCTCTAAGACCTCCATGAGCTATTCCTCAAAAGACAGGGTTCCATATTTCAAGGCCATCACAAGACCAAACAGTGTTGTTGCACCAGAGGACAAGGTCAACCTAATAAACACCTGAGCCAGACATTCCCAGTACGGAAATGTGCAGGACCATTGGACCTTTCTACTGGTTGCCAGACAGCTCAATTAGGAAGTTTTGCTAAGTGGCTCCATCAAATTCTGTAATCAGGAATGTGAGCCACTAGAACTATAACTTTCCTCTTCCATGATTTTTCCTGGAGCTGTATTGTCCCTAGCCGATGTTTTGACCTGGCAAGGAACAAGCTTTCTTTTCATCCCTTCTCTGATATTTTGAGATTCCCATCAGTAATGCTGGGAGAGCAAAGTGTGAATCATACGAAGCAAGAATGGAAAACTGGCTGAGCGTCCCCTGGAGAAGACAGAAGTCATCTGACCCACTGTGCCCACCCCAGCTTTCCATCACCCATCTGCCATCCCCTCCCCAATTCTCTCTTGCTCTACCCTGTTGAGTTTTGAACATTCTTCACATTTAGATGGGAGAAGATTTGCTCAGTGGGATATTCCCTGAAAACTGCCCTTTGCTCAAGTCCTCTGTGCAACAGCAGCACATTCCCCCCATCTGGAATGACTCAGATGAGTAGGCCCAGTGACTCAGTGGCTTGGAGAGTTTAAATATCAAGGGACTATTGACAATAGCCTTCCCTATCTTGAGTAAGGATTACAAATCTCAGTGCTTTGGGATTGAAAGATTCCCTCAGCACACTTCCATCTTTTTAAGTTGTTTGTACCCTCCCTCCCTCATCTTGCAAAGCCATAATCAGGTAGTACACCAATAAAAACAGTGTAAATAAAAGCTTTCTAATTTCCTGTACCTGCTTAGGCATCACTTTGGAATCCTCAGGGAACCAAGTCGTGTGAAGAGATCGATGCTATCCCACAGTTTCTGACCTCACAAAACTCAGAAGTGTTTTAGCATTTTCTAAAACTGCACCTCCTCAGTCTGTTTTCTCCAAGAAAAGAGAATATATGTTCCTAAAATTGCTGCCATATTTCTACTAAAATGCAAAGGACTGAATTGCCAGAAAACCCCCGGACGAACCAGCAGTGGAAGTTCAAAAGCTGCAGATGAGAGCAGCATGCACTTGTCTCCATGCCAGCTCCTTCCTCCTGCCCACCATGACAAATGCACGTTAGGTTGCACTAACAGAGAGTAGGCAGCAGAAAAACAGATATCCAGGAGGTGGAAAAAACACATAATGGGAGATAAGAGACTGAGCAAAAAGAGAGAGGTTTCTAAAAGGAAAACCTCTGTAAATAAGTACTATTGATTTTCCTGAATGTTCCTGTCCATATACACATGGGAAGCACCCAAAACTACAGTGACCAAAATAAAGATGCTATACAGATAAATACATATTCACATGTTTGTTTTGATGTAGGTTAACAATAAGGAGTAGAGAGGATCAAAACATTCTCAAATATTCACACATTACATTAAGCTCTGATACACTGTTGATACACACAGGCAGGAAGAAAAGATTATTTAAACTGAATAGGATTTTTATATATGTAAGTAATTTTATTTGTGCACATTTTTGTTCTGCTTTCTTGGGGAAGGAAAATGTGATGTACCTTCTGTGCCTAAAGACTTCAACTTGACATTTATCTCATTTGTTGAAAACGGATCCCTCTGAATTGATTTAATAAAAGCTTCTAGTGCCAAGTTTCCTGCTTGGAGTAATTGTTTTAAAGAGTGAATGAAGGTATTTCAGTACCCTTCCCCCTTTTATGTTCCAGTCCCACAAAATCTCATTTTTTAATTTCAGATGTTCACTCTTCATTATTTTAAAAAAACTGTCAAGTTTGACAATGAGATTGTGACTACTTTTGTTTTGTCCTAAATCCTGTGTATTCCTTCTCCTGCCAAATCTATAAGCAACAAAATGAAGATGGGAAAGAATTAGAACCAAACTTCGTTGGAGCTTTTAAGCAGTGTGTTCACAGTGAAAGTAAATAAAACATTATTTGTACGTATTTGCACAATGCTATCAAGTTTTATGACAATAAGAAGGCAGCTGCTTAACTGCTCCCCTGGCATTTCAGACAGGATTTCAGAGCTCTTGGACTGACTCACATGTCACTTGGCACATTTTGTAGAGGGTACCTTATTTTTCACTGGGAGGGTGATGAAGCATTGCATCACTGAAAACAGCAATATTGATCATGGGCTCTGAGTAGCTGTGGAATTCTTCAAAAGAATCAAGGATTTACAGCCTTACTTCTTCTGGCTATTATTATTTGAGTTGTAATTAGTATTGTAATAGTTTAATTTAATTACATTGGGTGTATTATTGCATTCTGACAAAGAAGTCCTTGGGTGTTATTGTCTTCTATGGTGTTAAAGTGTTGGGACAAGCACAAAGAAAACTTCATAGACATGAAAACTAAATGCAGGAAGCTTGGAGAGCTTTGAATTTCAGTAGTAGTTAAATCTCAAGAGACACAAGTTTGTCCTCCCTCTTCTTCCCAGCAATCCACTTCCTTTCTCTGGACTGGAACATTCCCTTAGTTTCCCAGGGTTCTGCTATCTGGAGCTCATGTGAAATTCATGGTGGCAAGAATGGCATAAATGATCTTATTTTCCCATCTTCATATTTTTGGAAAAAATCACCCAAACAATGTTTCCTTGTTTTTGAGAGAAGCTGGCAATGATGCTTCTGATTCCCTCTGCAGGAGTAGGTCCATCTCCTCACCCCAAGCAGAGGAGTAGGTGTGCCCATGCCCGAGGGTGAGGTCCTTCATGGAGTGACCCCTCATGGAGGCCAGCATAAAAGCCCCAGCAAACTGCAGATACTCCAGTGGCCAGTGTCAGCTCCCAAGTAAGGGAGAATAGATTTGAACTTTCAAGCAAATGAAACATAGGTCATCCAGAGGTCACTTTCTTAAATCCCTGGCCAACTGGCTGCCCGGTTAGCCACCTATCTGCACCCATCTACCCAGCCACCTCTGTGACTTTTTCATCATCTTATCTGCCCTAGATCTTTGAGAGGTGATCTTTGAAGAACTTAAACTGTACAAGTCTCTAATGATTCATGGTTTTGCAAGTCATTACTGAGTCCCTGTCTGCCTTCCTTGTAAGACTCCTTCAGATACTGGAAGGAATCCCCATCAATATGTGCATTTCTCCTTTCCTATGACAAAATGACACAGACATCTTTTTTGCTGTCAGCTCATCCAACTTCAATTTGCAGAGAACTTCTCTCATTACTGCAGCTCAATGACTCTTACTTAGATAGGCCCCCATGCATATTGTGCTTGTTTTCTTTCTCTTTTTTAGTCATCTGGCATAGCCCCAGATACTTCCTGATAAATCATATCTAATGTCTGTCTTGTGGTTTTCTGATGTGAACAACAACAATAACAAAATAAAATATCAAAGTGGTAAAAAGCAATATTAAAAACACATTTAGTGCAATCATGCACTGGGGGAAAATGAAAAAAGCACTAAACTACCTTCTTCTCTACAACCACCTTGAAAGTTTGAAAGTTACAGTGAAAACGCAGTGGGTTGTAGAGTGAAGCAGTAATGAGAATCAGAGGATTAAATCAAAAAACAATTAACAGTTTTATTCCTGACGTGCTGTTTCCTGCTTTTGGTTTAAATTTATCTTTATCATTCAAGCATTTGCATAACTGCTTAACTAAGGTGTTAGTAGCATTACTCAGGGAAATTCTACATTTTGCTGGCTTAGAGACATGCATTTTTCAGTCCCCAATGATGACAATTATTGTTATCATGGTTCCTGCTATTAAAAGCTTTCCCCCCTTCCAAAGCTTCTTTAGGCTCATTTATCTTTCCACTTACTTAAATTTCTAGATTTTTAACCTTCTATTTTCCTTTATACCAACTCCTACTGATGGCCTTAAATCTTCCTGTTTGACCTCTCTCTCTCTTCTGCCCCCCACGCTCCTTCCCAGCCTCATACAGCCACAAACAGCAGTAGTGGCTGTGATTCAGCAGCTGCTCGGCCAACAAGGGCCGGACACCCATCCCACCGGGAGGAAAGCAGCCGCTTCAGCGCTCCAAATTGCGGAGAAAGCGGGAGGTAGGATTCACCCCTAGCTAGTGGCTAGACACGGAGCATTAATTTAATCTTCCGTATCACTTGCTCACAGCTGCTTCCAACGCCGCTTCTCCTTCTGACAATGTCCGAACTTCCCAGCAGATGGCATCTCCTCCCAACGTCTACCTGAGCTCACCATGTGCCCAAAGACAGAGCCTGCACCGCTCTCTTTTGAAACAACCAGTTTTACAATCTATCTGTGCAGGAAACGTGCCCAAAGGAAGTGCAAACAGGAATGAATCTACACCATTACACATTGATTTTGCAGCTCGAGCTACTTATGTTTCTCTCATTGTTCAGACAACTACGGATTTTTCACTGTTGGAGAAGACCCAATGTTTATTTGTAGACCAGCTCTAAAAAGCAACCAAACAGTGCAAATAATTTGCATCTATTACATCAGGAACTCTAAAATGGAGTATGATCTATTACTTGGCAAAGACAAATAGAAGCTACAATAACAAGGGCAATGAGGCTGATGTAAAAGACTTTCCCTTCTTAAGCAGCTGCTGGAAAACAGGAATAGTTGCAACCCTGAACCCTCAGCCAGACACTGCATGAACATGTGCAGTAGGAGAACACTTCCTTGTACTTCCCGATATAGCTGCCTGCAGTCTTTTCCTTTCACCTCTGAGGACAATGTGAGCAAGACTGAGTGACACCAAGACCTCTGTCCCAATGGTTTGGTAAGTTTAGGTAGGCAGGATTTGGATAAAGCTTTGACTGGCACAGCCACAGCAGCACTGTCACCTCTGCACGTCTGCAGGTCTGTCTCCAAATGCTCCTCAGAGCCCAATTCCTTTGTAGGTGGTGAAATAAACAGGGAGGGACAGAGGAAAGAAAGTCAGGAGGAGAGATTTGGAGGAGGATGGTGAGGAAGGCTTTTGGGAAAAATGTGAAGGATGTACTGATGGAATGCACTTAGGAAAAATTTAGGACAGTAACTCTTCTTGGGACACCATGCTGGCTAAGTCCAGCTCTATTCTATCTCTAGCTGGAATTGCTTCACTCACCAGTGAAAACCAGTATGCTGAAATGGCTACCAAATTAACAAACAGAAATTATGCTACTGGGCTCACACGACCACACAAAATTAACTATCACAACTTGGCTGTGGAATGCCGAGAATCCCACATGAATAGTCCATAGTTCAAAAACAGGCCTCCAGGTAAAATAAAGCAAAGCAATTATATGATATCGGGATTTGCCTCGATGCCCTGCAAACAGAAGATAAGTATGTAAAATAAATGAGCCACTTTCTCAGATGTAACTTTTAACAAGATGGTCCTCCTGAATGCAGTCTGCTGGGAATACCAGTGAGTCACATTCAGAACTGGATTTAAGAGGTACATAAAACAACCAACAAACACAGAAATTATAGTAAATGAGGAGCTGAATCAAAGATACCTTTTTTTCCTGCATTAAGGCTTAAGAAACCTGCTTATATGAAATGTGATTAGCACTGTCACACTTCTCGTAATTTTTATATTTATTATTGTAATTTAACTGCACCAATTGTGTGCACAATGCTGCAAAGATGGTGATCTTAGAGTGCTTTCAGCTGCAAGTTGACCTAAGATTTTTATAATCAAAAGCCTCCTTTTGGAAAGGCAGAGAGAGCTAAGCCAGAAACTGAAGATGAAAATTATATGTATCATTTAGTTCAAAATCCTGTAAAAATAAAAACTGGATCTCTATAGCATGTTTGTTGGTTTTCTGTTCAGTCACATTTCTAGGTAACAAGTGAGATTTAGTAAAAGCTTGAAGCAGCCAGAACCTGTTCCTGTTGCAATCACTGATCATTTTTTTAGCTGAAGAGGGGCAGATAAACTGAAGTTGGGTACTTTTGAAACTACCACCTTGTCATTTAGCTGGAGTGACAATTTCCTTTAACATTTTGGACATGAATTTCGTTCACAAAGAGAGAGCAGCCCACTGGCAAGGGCTGCTAATGCAACACGTGCCAGTTTCAAAGCACCCCCAGTGTGTCATTTAAAGTAGTAGTCTAAAATCCCCTGAATTTCTGGGGAAACGGTCTTGGTGGGGACTTTTTAAACATAACTTATTATTTTAGTTAAAGCGTGCCCTTTTCTCTTCCTTAAATGCTCTGTTTGAATTCTAATTGGTCTGAAGTTTCAGATTTCAAGCCCACAGTAAATGGGCGGGAGGACACTAATTTGCTGGGCAATTTCGCGACACCCCCCCTTCCCCCC
>VYZT01035255.1:173573-257758 GCA_013400735.1 Pomatostomus ruficeps
TGTGCCTTAGGCAAAAGACAGAGGGAAGATTAGAGCACCACAGGACCCTTTTTCATCCCCCCGCAGCACAGCAGGAGGTGGTGACCTGGCACCCGGGTCCCTGTGAAAAAGACAGGCTGCAGCAGGGACCTTTGGGAAGAGATGTCTGGGAGGTGTAACACAGAAGGCTGCAGTCCCCAGGACTCTGGGAAACAATCACAGGTTTTAAACAGCCCTTGGTTTGGGCTTTTCTGTGGCATGGAGAAGAATCCTGCCCTAGACTGGCACAAAGCTGAGCAGCTCATGCAGGAGACGTGGTTACAGGAGACTCTAAATCCAAGGGATGCCAAACTCGAGCCAGGAGCTCACGTGAGACAGCAGTTGCTGAGCAAGGGATGAGAGCCCTGGCTGAACTGAAGTCCTATCTGTTATTTATGCAAATATGTGGGGCTCTCGGTTCCTTACTGAGGAAACAACTGAAAGCAGGATGATGCAGAGCTATGTGGGGGATGTGTGTGTGCTGCTACCAGCATAGGCTCAGCATCCTACCCTCACCAAGACAGGCTCGGCAAGGTCTGGAGGGCTCAAGGAGGAAGAAACTCATCAGAATTTCAGTCTCTTTTTTCCCCAGGCATTGGCTAAAATCCAAAGACACAGGTTTGCCTTCATTCACAGATGTGGTGGAGACCATGGGGGATTTCAGTCTTGGACAACTAAGATCCCCTTCTGCCTATTCACTAAGAGTACAGGCTGCTCTGAGAAATGCCTTTGTGCTGGGCTTGTAAGGGGCAGCCTTAATTATTCCCATTCCTCTTAAATCGTCTCTTTGTGCTACAGGCTCAGTCGTGATGATTTTTCATTTGAGAGGATTGCATCATATCAGACATGGGGCCATAAATCCCCCAGAACGGGCAAACTAGTGACAGTACTGGCCTGTTTTACAGCAGGAAAGTGTAAAGTTTATTGTCATTTTTAGAAGTGAAATGATTTTAAAGTGACATAATGTTAAAGGAGAAAACCCCCCCACACCACACTAAGTGCAACACTGCAGAAAGTTAATGTCTTCCCCAAACAAAGTGACCAGGTTATGGGAAGGGGTGGGAGTGAGTGTGTTGGTGGAAGTGGCCAGAGATGAATGAAATCAGGAAAGGAAAGGAAAGTAGCTCTGATGTGGCTTTGATGGCCTGAACACCTTAACTCTTTGTTGTCCATGTCTGATACTCCTGTGGTTGGGCTGCCTTGCCTCACGAAATGGTCTGACCCATGAGTGTGCCCCATCTATGAAAAGGATAGACAGGCTTAATCATCCCCCAGGAGCTACATTCTGGGGCACATCCCTCCAAGGCTGTCCCTCTCCTGGGCATTGCCAGCCATGAGCACACGAGAAGGCCCTGGGATCGTGCTTTATTTTGATGAAACGTTTAGAAAGGACATACCAAGATTTGGTGGGAGGGATAGCAAAGCACAGCCCAAAGATCTGACTTGGCACTGTGCCTGGGTGCAGTGTTTCAGATTTGAAGGGGGAGGATTTTTCCCATGTGCTCTGCATTGGCTTTGCGCTGCTCCTCTGAAGCCAGCTGCCCCCACCCCACACTGAGAGCTTCAAAAGCTTCAGCTTGGGCTTTTGGTTCTCTTGTTGCCCAGCCATGCTGGATGGGACCACCTCCTCTGTCACATGGGATTTGCTGAGCTACCAAAGTGGGGAAAGAGGCAGCCAAAGGAAAACCAGGGGCATAGAGGAAGAGGAATTGACCCCATCTCTGCTTGCTACAGTATCACCTTTAGTAGGGAAGTTCTGTCCTTGGTTGGAAAAGGATTCAAAGGTTCTCTTCTGCTGTGCTAAAAATTGTGTCTAACACTCAAAGGCCCTTTGTGATCATAACACCAGAGCAAACCAGGACTGAACACTTCCAAGGAACATGTTACCATCCCAAAAATGCAGACAGCAGCCCTGGAGGACTGCACACCAGTCAGTCTGAATCAGCAGAGCAAAGCTGTAGGGTCTTCAGGGAGCCCTGTAGCCCTAAGCGTTCCAAACAATATTTGAAGCTAGTGATGGTTATCAGAAAGGGGTCTGTAGTCTGTGTGTCCAGAGAGATGGAGCTGTGGCATAGAAATATTTCCAAAGCCTAATCTCGGGAACAGCTGACCACGTAACTCCACTGTGCTCCTGCAAATCCAGCTCCTTGTTCGGTGCCCAGTACATCAGTTAGCAACATGTCCCAAAAGGCAGCTTTCCCCATACACCCTGCCTCCAGTCCACCAGAGTGGGGTTGCATTGTCAATTCAAAAGGGCTCATGAACACAGGTCCCTTCTCCAAGCGCACCAGCCCCAGTGTCTCCAGAGGCTCCAGCATCTTGTGATTTTAATACAAGTGTGTCAGTGTATGTCTTCCCCAAAAGGCCTGACTTCCACGCTCAGAGCAAGTGTTTCAGTAAGTTACAAGGGACATTTCTGTTCAGACAAATGCATTGCTGCAGCCAGCTGCAAATCCATCTCACAGTAATGTTTCTATTTCAGTAGGCAAGTCTATTATGTCAGAAACTGTCTAGCCACAATCATTCAGAACACAAAAGCAATCGCATAATCCCTGTACTCTGTGCGAGATAAGCAAGGCTCCAATAAATGGAGCCCTTCTTCTCTTGTGGATTTAATCCCCATTTGAGGGGGTTTTTTTTATTGTTATTATTATCCTTTCTAATCATCCAGGAGTAAGCAAAGATTTCAAATGAAAACTGCCCCTAAAGATTTTCCTCTTTATACACATGTACATATATGTAACAAATATGCATGCATAGCACATACACATACACATATACTTTTGCCTGTATATATTACTACATTCACTGGTGAGATTCACAAGAACTTCTTTTATTCTGATTCCACAAGCAGGATCCCTTCCCAGCAGAAATATGAAGTGCTGCAGCTTCATGCCAGTGGTTTCAAGTTGCAGGCTTTAAGCTTTCTCTGACCTTTGTACAGAATTTTAATTCTTTCTTTTCTTCCTTGCATTTCTAGCTCAAGGGTGATGAAGGAGATCTACTGACTCAACGGGGTCCCATCACCCCAAAAAGCAACTGAAAAGAATAAAAGTTTCTATGAGCTTCATAGGAATTTTCACCCGGCCAGCAAGCTAAGTAATAAAACAAACTTTATGGAAAATAATTCACCAGATTTCTCTTCTGTTTTGACAGTAAAAGGGGAGACCAGCTCTTCTTCTTAAGCAACAAGGCATTTGCAGCCCTGGAAAGATTTCATCTCCTCAGTTCTGGTCATGGGCTTGAACACATCTGTCCCTGTTGGGACTCTGTGTCCGGCACTCAGTAGTTAGTTTCTGGACTGGCTTGTCCTGGCTGCAGGCCAGGGAGAAGGAAAAAGCAGCTCCATACCATTTCCTTTGGCCTGGAAATAACTGTTTTCAGGATAAGTAGGAGATTGCTACTTCAAATGAGGAGCGAGATAGAAGAATAAAAAGTCTAGAGATGAGAGGGTGAATCCAGTTTACAAGAAACCTCTTGGTCATGAATGATTAAGTGAAAAGTTATTCCTCCCTATACTAATGCCTCACAATTAATGAAGCATTTAAAGGATATTTAAGAGATGACATATATGAAACAGATCTTACTGGGAATGCTTTGTCTTTGGCTCAGCCTTCAAAGCCCAAAATAGTTTTGCTTAGGCATACATGGCTGGCAGGTAGACCCTGCTTCCTCATCAGAGCAAGAATATGAAAGAATAGAAGTAAAAAAATGCAAAACACTGAGAGATGCAGAGTGCCTGGGACCACTTCTGCTACTAAAAGCAGGAGTGCAAAATGAGGGTAAGCAAAATCAAGCCTTTTAAGCTGTTTCCTGTAGCTTGGAAAACACTCAGATGCCAGAGAGGGCATGGCAATAGCAGAGGAGTGCCCTACAAGAGCATCTGGGCAGGCCACAGGCAGACCACAGGCAGCAAGAGATCAACTTGGTGCTATTTAAGAAATTGTCCCCTCAACTTGAAGGCACCTCAATGTTGGTTTTAATGAGGTGATTTTATTTGGCATCACAGACTCCCAGCAGAGATCCTGGACTCCTGTGGTTACTAAATACCAGCAAAGAGGTCAGGCTGAAATTGTAAAAGTGCTATTTCAAAATGGAAAAGATATCAGCCTTGAAATTTGGTTCAAGAACAACTAATTTAAAGTTGATGAAGAGCAATCTTTGAAACTGTTTGGACTTGTCTTGTAGCTTTCTATAGGTAAAAAGTAACATCAATTTTTTTTGCCCCAAGCAAGTGTTTTTGAGGCACTTTCTACTAAAGCAATATATGCATGAGTACTTCCGGTTGTTACATACATACGAAATATCTCAACAGCATATCACAGTCTACAAATGAGAAAAGAACAGGTATAATTTTTAGGCACAGACTGCCATTTACTTTGTCATTGGGTGCACTGAGGACAACACAACAGTGATCTGGCTTGCCTTTTTCTGCTTTTACAATGGAAGTGTGAAACAACCTGCAATTACTTCAAGTTATACTGTGAACCAAAAAGTTCTGATAGCAGTTGGATTATTCTTAGGGGAAAGTTAGCTAAGTGTATCAATACTAGCATGAAGACATTAATCACAAGCTTCCAGCTATGTGCACTGATCCATGATTCAGTGATGTCAATGGGAGAGATAAGTGTCTAGTCAGATTTTGGGCTGCTACAAAAATAAAAGTGCTACCAGCATAGGAATGAAGTTGCACATGTTGAAAGGGTCAAGCATATTGTATTCAAATTATCAATGTTTTGTGGAGACACTGATATTTCAAAATGTTTTTTTTGTTGGGGGTTTTTCTGTAGTAGTTTTGGCGGGACTAAATTAAATGCTTAACATTGAAATGCAGAGAGAAATTTTAAATTCTAGTCCTGATAGAAAGGAATTTTTATTTTATTTCTGTTGCATATTCAAGTTGCATCCACATTTGATAAGCATTAGAAATGCTCAGACATCATGGATGTTTCATTTGGTTTGATGATAGAATGAAGTCTTTCATTAAAACAAGACTTCTAGGAGTAGAGTTAGCATTAGATTTAAATTCAGAAAGCATGAGATTTCTTTTTTCCTGTGCCAGAAATCTTTAGCACAACTAAATAAATTAAATAAGTATAATTAGAAAATGTATTTTTTGGAATCAAAATCACTGAAGCGACTGCAAGTGTTCCCAGTGACTAATGGGTCTCTAGGATTACAATGCAGATTTAAGTGCATTTAATTGAATGCATTAAAACCTTTTTGTTAAACTAAATTAAATAATTCACAAGTCAAATCCTATCCTACAAAGGGATCTACCTGAAGAGTAGATTCGCCTGAGCTTCACTTCTAACTGATTCTTCAAGGAGCTACTGGAACCCTTTTCCCTCAAACTGTTAAATCAATGGATGCACAGCATGAGTTCTCCCATCCCTCCCCTCTCCACTGCCAGAGGTCTGGCATTAGCTGAGGAGGAACCATGAGACAATAACAGTGACAGGAAATGATAAATGCTTTTTGTCTCCATCCCTCTTTTTGCTTCAAGGGCAAAACTTTATTGCAGCCTGGTGGTTTCACCTCTGCTATGTGCTGGCAGCATGCTCAGAGCAACTCCACTGGGAGTGCTTCCTTGTGTGTGTGAGTAAGTGTACAAAGCACGCACGTGAAAAGCTCTGCAGAAACTGGAGGGAAAAAATACTGCTGGCACCAGCATCCATCCCCATGTAATAAACTTACAGAAAGCTGAAATGATAGAAGAAGGAATATGAATATAGGAGTATATGAGTATAAGGTTCATGCAAAATTGGCACCTACTAGCCCTGCTTAATTCCCTGGTTAAACGAAATCTGTTTTGGTTAGCAACAAATACAAGAGACGGCTACAACAGTGTGAAATGCATTGCCATAATCCCAGTTTAGCAAGCCTGTTGGGTTAAACCTTGGTTTCTGGCACAGGAAACAGACTGGAGTATTTGGTCCTGAGGCTTTTAATGCAGTGTCATGGCACATGTAGGAGACTGAACAGGATTTCCTTGGCATGAACTTCCTCAGCTGACAAATCCACCAACCAATTATCTTATCATTAACAAAATTGTTTACACGGCCCAAATCCAGCCATGAAGATTTTCTTGGGAAGGGAGCATAGGGCATCCTCCCACAGCATGTCCCAGTTAGTGATGCCTGGTGTGGTGAGTGAACACCTGGCCTTGGGGCAGTAAAACTCCCTGTTTTCTATAGGGCCTCTTGCTGTGCCCCACTGCCTTCCCTTTCAGCTTTATTTCTGTCCCCCAAGACCACGTCTCTGTTCTCAAAAAGGGCATGGGCTGGCTTAGAGTTTACTAAAGGTCAGACTTGTTCCATAGTTTTCTTTTTCTGAATAGTCTGTTGATCTGTCCATGGAGCTTTTTAGAGCCATGCTTTTGTATAGTATTTGCTGTGAACATGGACACTCAGAGGGCTGTGCTCACATTTTCTTTCCATTGCAAGATCCCTCATTTGTTTCTTCCAGCTGCCAGGAATGTGAACACTACCTGTGGCCTGAAAGTCAGGCTGTGTTCTTCTACCATGTGCATCAGCACAGCAATAAAAACGTAGTTAACTCTGTTGCTAGTGACCTGAGAGCCAGAGTGTGAGCCAGCCAGTCCTCCCTGAGCTGTCAGTGCTGTGTGTTGCTAATAGGAAGGGGAAAAAAAGAGTAAAAACTTGTTTCTGTTAGCAAAAAAAGCAGCTATGACTCAATGCACACCAGGGACAGATCAGTTGAGTAAGAAGGTATCTTTTCATTCCCTTCTTTTCTCTCCATAACCAGTGACACTTTGGCCTCAAAATGAGTATCATAATAATGTTACATAGAGTCAAAGGTTTATCTTTGATGTTTTTCTCCAAAAATTTTAGTTGGAAGTTGGAAAGAAAATGAAAATTTAAACAAAATAATATTCATTTTATTCTCTTGCTCCATTTTTTTACCTACTTTTTCCTCCTATGTTTCTGACAGATCTCAGTCTATCTAGAAGGCATAGAGCCACTCTTCCTTCCAGAGGTGACCGTAACATGTTTTGATAGAGGCCCGCTGCCAAGGGCTGGAATTGATTTATGTTTCAACTTCAAGATTCCTGTCAGCTTGGATCACAGAACTTTTCTAGCTGAAGGAATCAGTCAATAGTCTAAACCCCTCTCTGAAGGGACTTCAGTGCAGTCTAAACTGGGTGCTTAGGCAGCAGCAAGTAGCCTGTAGCTAACGCCTCTGTAGCAGTTCTCAGTTACGTGAACCAATCATTCATCCACCCTTTCAATCTGTAGCTACTCAATATCAAACCTGGGATGACAGCCACCAGCAGCTCTTGATCAGCTTCTCAAAATTCCCCATTTTTGACGTTTGGCACCAATGTCTTTGGAAAAGGTGGAGATGGCAGGTGCATGCTGACTGCTAAAATCAACTTACATGCATCTGACAGACAGCTGTCAAGTGAAGAGCTCCAGAATACCTGACCTCTAGCTTGCCTAAGCATCTTCATGAAAAGATGTACTGTCTGAGTTCTCATTTTTGCAGCCTTTTAACACAGAACAGCTCTCACATCATGCCCCTTCCATCATTAGCACCTCTACCGAGCTGAATCATGCAGCACTCATCTAGTGTATCAGTCATGTGCCTGAGTCACATGGAGGGAGGTGGCTCACAGCAGTGACCCAGGTCACAGAGATGGCTCACAGCACCCACCCAGGTCATGGCGTGGCCTCTGACCAGGCTGCTGGAGCAGGCAAACACGAAGTATGTTGTGTCCCCAGCAGCACAACTTCCCTGCAGCTTGTTTTCTGTCTCAGATCCTCTGGCCCACCGTGCATACAGGCTTTGAGATCACAAATCCATCCAAGAAATTCTGCCAGGCATGGGCTCTTCTGAGATATGACAGAGGCAACCACATTCCCTGAAATGGAGGTCTGCCTCCAGGAAGGCATGACACAGAAGGTCAAGAGACTAGTGAGGGCTAAGCTTGGGCATCTCTGTGACACTGATGAGATGCTGTAGGTGCTGTGACCCAGTGGCCTGCATTGTTTCAGTGAGGAGTCCTGTAGGTCAGAGCAGGATTAGGTCCCTGGCAGGCATTTGTCAGTTCCATTGCACAGCCTCAGAAGCTGCTAATCACTTCTGGAGATCTGGCTACCACCATGCATGCTGAGGGCTTGGGAATGCTAGCCACACTTTTGCTGACGCAGACACATGTTGAGATACCTTCAAATCCCTCTGTTGTGTAAAGGAGGGGGTGATACAACCAGGGAATGCCCCAAAGCTCCTTCAGGATACCAAATGGAGACCCAGGCTTGCCCAAAGCAGGATGTTTCTCTCACAGTAGACACTCCAGCATCGTCTCCAGTGGAGACTCACTGTATGCTGACAGGAGTTGTTCCGATGGCAGCATTACGGCTGCTGACTGACAGAAACTAAGCTGATAATAGTGCTTGTCTGACAGCACAGATGTATCCACCCCAGGGCTTCTGCCAGCTCTCTGACCAGCAAGAAGGAGAAGGAATGGCAGCAACCACCCACTCCTGCAGCTGGGACTGCTGCACTGGCCCACATGGAACTGTGGGAAAGGCCACTATAATTTGGATTTCATGGGTCTGGGTTCTTTATTTACCCTGTGGAACTCTCATATCACTCCGGGAGCATCAAGAGCTTTAAAAGGAGGAGTAACTGTGATTTCTACAACTGATTTAATGCCCTTGTACATGGTCACTGTGGCAGCATCAGTGAGGATACAGCTGGGCACATTTCTGAGTCATGGCTTTATGTCATGGCACAACACATTTGGATCACCTATGTAAAGTTCTTGGGTTACAGCCAGCAATGAGATGAACAAGAACAAATTCTCATCCTCCCTCTCTGCTTGTGATAAGGAAAATATGCCTTTTCTCCAGGAAGAAGTGAAATTTCCCACTAAGAGGAGAGTTTTTATGTGTGTGAGTACTTCACACAGCTTTCCTAGCTGTCAACTGTACAAACTAATCAAACACACTTTCATAACAAAAATTATTTTTTTAATTGCATGAAAATTATAAATTTGCATGATGAATGAGGAGTCATATTGCAAAAGAGACAGAACATTCAAAACACCATTTTAGATCTCATCCTGCTCCATCATCTTTTTTCTTGCATCTTCCATGAACGTAAGCTCTTCAATTTCCCCCTAAACACATGGTCATTGGGCTGCAAATGGGACCTGGTGCAGCTCCAGCTGGCTTTTTACCATCTATATCCATGGGAGCAGAAACAGCCCTGTTTGTGACCATGTTTGAACACAAGAGATACACTATAGTATAATTAGAAAAGATTAACACATCACTCAATCCTACAGGGTCATATAATCATTTAGGACATGGGAACAGTGTCAGTTCCTGATTTAAGGGCCTTAGTTACAGATATGACAAGCTAGCTGTAAAGTAGCAGACAAAAACCCCACGGTACAATCTATCTTTCTTTCTGAACCAAAGCTGACAGTAGGTACCCAACAAAATGGCCACCAGAACATGTAAAATTAATGTCTGCCAGTTCACACTCAGGTCCAGTGCTTTGACTGCACGGTTTAATTTCAGTTCTGTCTAAGAACACAGCCCAAAGGGCACTCCAACTGCTGCTACAGCAGCACTGAATTAAGGGCAAAAGAAAAGGATTGTTCCATATCCTGCAAGCAAGGTAAGGACTTTGTTTTTCCCTTCCAAAGATAATGTGGTCAGAGGAACTTTTAGAAGAGCTGTACTTTTCTGGCAGATGTACCCTTTCTACTTCAGATCTCCTAAATCCTGTTTTCAGCATAAAATCAGATGCCCAGGAGTCCACAGATTACTTCTGAGGGTCAAAATGTAACTAAGGAAAACAAGGTTTCTATTTGCTGTTCTGGGTCGGTGGATTTCCTTGAAATAATGTGGGCTCACCAGCTGGAAGAGGTTGCAGAGCAGTGTGCTGAGCAGCCTGACAGAAAGCTATAAGAGAAAAGTCATGGAAAAGAATTTCAGTTTTTAAAATTTCATCCCACCTGTGCAACATCTGCATCATCAGGCTAAATGTTTGCAAATGTATCTCTTCAGGATGTTCCTTTGCCATGAAATAGGGGAACAGAAATTTCCCTCATTCCTTACATCCAGTCCATAGAAACTGCCGATGAATCATAAGCAAAATGGGTGGTAAAGGAAAGAAGACAGAAAGAGAAGAGAAGGAAATGTAACAGTCTGCACTGTATCTGTTTTCCGTGAGTAATAAGGGCAGTTACGGAGAGAAAACTGTTTATCTCTTGCAATTATTAAGTGTACCTTTCATCTTCATCGCAAAACTTTGGTAATGAGATTATGCCATTTGGCTATGAAAAACATCATTTTAGCTCCACAGTATCGTTTCCCTGAGGATTTCTGCAAACATTGCCTCAAACATCAAACATGCATATTTTAATGAACTGTGTTAGTCTGCCTTCTATTAAACTACACTTCAAAACACCAGTGTTAATGAGTTCTCCCCATTTGTGATAAAATAAAAACAGCTAGGGAAAAAATTACTTTTTGCTGACTGGGGGGTTGAAATGAATTTTATTTAACAAAGCAAACAAAACTAGTTTTGTTTTTACATTCATTTCCACTGTACAGCTTGGGGGACGAAGCTCAGTGCCTCCATCATTGAAGCTTTCCTGATTTTCCCCTGTAGGGACCATCCAGTTTGCCATGCTGTGCTCTGCTGCCTTGTTTGTGCAGCTTGAACTCTGCCCTGTCACAGCAGCCTGCAAAGTGCAAGTGAGTTCCAGTGTGATTACTTCTGATTCACACCCAGGTATAAGTGAGAGCAAAGCACTGGAAAGAGCAAGTAGTGATTTGGGGAATACTTGCTGGAAGGGCAGGGACACCAGGCAGAGCTGTCAGCCCCACCCTGTGCCAGGCTTGCTGCATCTGCTGCCAAGGGTGGAGCTGCCCCTCCATCCTTACAAACAGGCACCCACAAATGCACATGATCATTCCTGCTGTCTGCTCTGACTGCTCACAGCAGCTTCCTCCATTCCTTCCAAACTAGGATGAAGTCCCACGGGAGAGCTGAGGCATCTCGTTTTTGGCAAAGAACCTCATTCCCATGAAAGTAAGCATAGTTTTTACACCACCATTTAATAACATGGCAACAATCTCATGCATTAGACTAATTTTCTTGCTGCCATGACTTGAGAAATACACACTGCTGCAAAGCAAGCTTCCAAAAAGTGGAGTGGTTTGTCAAACTTGCCTTCTTCTCTGTGACAATGGTTTAAAAAATACTCAAACATACTTTTGCCTGCACTATTTAGTGCTATTGCAGACTTTGCACCTTTCTTCAATGTACACTACACAATGTCAACCAGCTTAACTTAGAGGAAAGATTTCTGGAAAGCAGCTTTGGTGTATGTGAGTGGGGCTGAGGCTGAACTTAATTGCACTTAGCCTTGGCTGCTACAGAACTGGGTGTGAAAATGTGAACAGAGCTGCACAACAGCGCAGCCATCGGACAGAAGGCAGGCTGTGTGTGTGCAAAGTCTTGTCCTGGTCAAAGCACACAGACAAAAGTGGAAAGAGCTCAAACGGATAAAGACAAGCCAACCTGCAAGAGTCTAACGTGGGCTTAAAAGACTGTGCCCACTGACCATGGGTTTGAAAGCACTTTGGAAAGCAGCCTGTGAAACACCAGGTGGATGTGGTCGCATAGCCTATGCTGGCTGCCCAGGTCTAAATTTCTTCTCTAGCTTAGCCAGGGACCCAACTCTTGATGCTCCTTTCTGGTGGCACAAAGGCCAGGACTGTGCTCACTGGCTGGCCCCACAGCTGAGCTAATGTGTCCCTGTACACCACCCTGATGGGGCATCCACCTCACCTGGCTCGGCTCTCCAGAGTGGGACAAGCCATGGCATCATTTCCCTCCTGCCTCTGTCATCACCACACATGTCACCACCCCTCTTGGCACCTCCTGCGGGACAAAGTCACTTATTCCCTGGAGGTCCCTCTCTCCTGGGACTGCTGAGGTAACGGGGATTATAAGCATAAGCATCATATTTAGAGAAGTATAGTTCAGTGAGGCAGCTGGGAACCTGAGTGATTAGTAGGTAAAACTCTTCCTCCAGGCCTTTTATATCATTCCTTGAAATGCAGGAAATGCCAAAGACACCTTCACTTGTGGAGATGAAAAAGAACTGCGTAAAGGCTCTACAACACCAAACCTTTCTGTCACTATCACAGTGTAGTGACAATTTTTAGTGATTTTTATATGTATGGCATATAAAATTAACAAACATAATTTATTGCCCTCTCACACTGTAGCTGAATGTTTTTCACAGAGGACCTATTCATCACTCTCTAACTAGTGCAAACAAACAGGCTTCCACAGTGTTGATTGATGGATATATTGGGTTTCTTTACTGCTGCTGCTCATACTACTCTTGAATTAATACCTCAGAGTTTACTTTGCACATTGTTATGTTATTTTTAAAGAGCATTTGGAACACCTAAAGCCTGATTCTTACTAACACTAAGTCCTTGTTACACCAAAGTGGTCTGAAGATATAATTAAAGTTTTCTTCGATTAAAAATTCTTTCCTATGGCCACAATGATATAAAAGGGGATCTCCACCTGAATCAGAATCAGAGACAAGATTTTTGGTTAGGAACTTGCAATGGCAGGGAGGAGTAAACGGTTTTGTTTTCACTATTTCCCCAGATCACCCTAGTGACCAACAGAAGCCTTTTGCACATAATGTAAAAAGCAGACATTAGTACTATGGTGACTTTACATACTCTTCTTGAAGAGGATCCTGCAACAATTAGTTTATAAATCTAATTTCCTTCATTTTTTGCAAGAAACATTTGGAAGTGAGCAAGGCTAGTACCTTGACACTATTGCTTTTGGCTTCTCCATGAAATGCCATTCCAGTTTGGATAAGATATAAATTACTGAAAATCACCATTTCCCTTCTGTTGTTTGTACCCCTCAGGGTATTTGTGTCACCCTGTGAAAGCTTGCCCTGAAGACAGCACCAGAAAGAGCACTTATGGCAGCAGAAACTTCTGGGGGTGCTAAGCTCTCCTAGAGCTGCTGTCTTTGAAAAAACTCTGAGAGGCACAGCTCCCAATCACATCGCCTGCCTGCTCCAGAGCTGAAGAGCAAACAGTACATGCACTTTCACAAGGCCTGGGGCTGCTGGGCCAAAATGGGCCAGGTCAACTTGAGACCAATCAAGTGAAAAAAATACTGCCACAATGAGGAGTTGTAGGTTAGGTGATCATAAACTTCTTTGGGGAAGACATGGCTAAGATGAGTTCCCCCAAACTGGGCAGTTTCTGGCATATTTTGTATCAGCAATCTTTTCTGCTGTGACCAAGCAGCCTTATTTCTGTGGCTCCAAATAGAACTGTGTGTTATTGTGGTCAGCCTCAGAGTGATCAAGAGATGTTCAAAGATGGACTATAGGAACAGAGTCACTATATGCTAGGACTGTGCCCAATGTATCTTCCAGATTCTGCTGTTTAGGCATTGAGTGCAGCTTTGCCTCTACATCATACTGTCTGACTTCCCTCTGCAAATATTTCTTCTGAAGTTGCCCAGCTCCTGGTTTGAATTCATGCTGACTTTTGATATCCACAATGGTGTGTAGCAAAGATGCCTTCAGGAAATGCTCCCTGGTGTTAGGGACAAGATGTCTTCCTCCTGCTCGTTTTTCTGCCTGATGATATCAATAGGTGCCTACAACAACTTTCCTGCTGTGAGACAGTGATCATTTCTTCCCAGTTTGTCTTCTGCATGTCACTCATGATCTCTGTCCATATGTCCTCTCCCATACTCTCATTGCCTGCAAAGTCTCAGATTAATTGCGGGAAGATGTTTCTTCCCTTCCATATGTTGCCTGAGATAGACATACAGGTTGTTTGGGATGCACACAACTGGAGGTGCAGTGGCATTATCCCAGATGTATATGTACATTCATGTGTGTGTGCACACACCCATTTCCACCACACTGATTCCTGCCCTTCACATTGCTGTTTTGAACAAAATTGGTGAGAGAATTTGAGGTGAGTATAGATTTTCCTTCTCATTCACTACAGGACTTGTCCTATGTTTCTCACAGGAACTCAGTAATACCCTGAACCGATGACAAAAAGGCAAACCTGAGTCTGAACAAGGAACAAAAACCTGATTTTCTCCCAATATTTGAGAGCATTGGTTTGAAAATTAAAATAATTAAATATACCTTTTGTTTTAAACTGTTGCTTATGGAATACAGCAATTATGAACAATATTTTGATTAACATTTCAATAAGGACAAAGTTGCCCTCTTCATCATCACACATGAAAATATATTCACCTTTGTGTAAATAGACATATATGAAGTAGTTGAGATGCAAATTCAGAAGCCTTGGTGTGAAATCAATTTCTCCTGTGATCTACACTTGAAGTGTAGCTCTTACCTTGCATTTATTTGCCATTTTGTGAAGGATACTGTCAAGTACTGTAGTGTACGTGAGCTCATTTCCATCACAAACAAGTATCAACGAATACAGCCTCCCTCAGCATAGAATGTAAACCTATGAATTTTTAAAATGGTTTAAGCCATATATATTTAAATATTAATGAAATTAAATTCTGACCACTTTGGCTGCTGAAACCTCTAAATCTTTAAAAGGAAGTTTCCTGAAAATACTCTAACATTTGTAGAAATCTTTGCCTGCCTGGAATTTTAACAGGGGAGTGCTTGGTCAAAACATTTTAATTTGAAAAATTTATGCAAAGCCTGCATCCAACCCTATTTTAAAGACTAAAATTAATGCAAATTTAAATTGATGGCCTGTTTTCACAAATAATGATCTACTGCATCCCTCCTCAACTCAGCCTACTTTCTTCAAGACACCTGTTCAGAAGCACCACGTGTATATCAAATGCTTTCATTTCACCAGCTGTGTTAGAAAAGGGCTGATCCCACCATCTCAAATTTTAACCTTTAAGAACAGTTAAAAGTTATTCACTTCACAGAAGCTTTATGGATGAATTAGTGTGTAGAAAACAATTAACATATATTACATAATTCCATTACTTCTGCTATCACTACTATCTCTGTTCCTACTGATATTTGTGCATGAACTCAATTTGGTTTAGTTTTTGCTTGTAGCATTTGCATGGCTAAAATAACACAAAACTGGGCATTCTGTCTTTTTTTTTTTTTGGTTAAGTAACATTTATAGCATAATTCTAGCTTCTGCATTGTTTTGTTGCCCCAAAAAGACCAAATACGTAAGAAAAATTTGGGAAAAGCACAATAAAGACTATCCCAAATATTTACCCTGGGGGACAGAGAGACCAAAAGGCACCTTGGAAACGACATTCAAGAGGACATGGGGCAGCCGCCACTCATTTGCTTCTTGCCCTGAGAGTAACACACTATGTTGTCCAGGTCCATAGGCTCAAATGCAAATATCAAGACAAAGTTATCTAATTAGCAGCCTCACAACTGCCTCTGGGTTTCATATGTTGTTTTTGTCAGGATTGGTTTTGCATAGTAGTCTCGTCTGTTTGAAAGAATATAATGAAGGTGATTAAAACGATTCATTAACATTGTGCCCATTTGAGCAAACAGTCCAAAAACATTTTTATATTCTCTGGTATCAAGCGCAATGATCTTCACACAATGTCCAAAGGTCTTTTCGCTTTTTAAATTTTTCCACAGCTTGACTTTAATTAATGTTTCCTGTGCAAATTTATATACAATTACTGTACAACTGACTAGCTTTCGATTAGATTTGGATTCTTTTGGAGGAGGAGAGGGAAGATATCCTCATAACAGACCATATATTTAAATGAATAGCACAAATAAATGCCTGTAAGTCTATCTGGTGTCCCTAGCCATGGGACATCTACTCCTCTTCACTTAGAGGTGGTCTCCACAGATCCCCACTTGGTTCCTACAAAGAAAGGGACATATGAGCTGCCAGTCAGAGGACTAGTTCGTATTTTGCTGTGAAAGCAGAGGAGTAGAAAATGATCCCATTTTTAGACTGAATGCCTTGCTATATCATATCTAACATTTATTCTAAATTTTATCTTAAAAGCAGTTAGGTTTTTGGCCACCAGCACTCTCCTCAGGAAAGCCAAACAATTGGGAATGTGCTGTTAATTTCCAGCCTAAATTTACTTATGGCCAATATCAAAGGAAGTTTCTAGGTGCACTGGTTGGAAAATTTTACAGAAGAAAAACAGAGGTGGTTATGTTAAAGCTATATGTTTTTTGGACTAACATTCTCTAGATCTGCATAAATAATTTGGCTATGGACACATAAGTCCTACTTTTCAGCTTTAAAAATCTTGGGCTTTAATAGGTAGATGGATGTTTGTACCTCTACAAACCCAATTTCCTTAGTATTTTCAGATGGTGGTCCAACGCTCCAGGTAGCATTTCTGGAGGATTAAAAATCTGATTTTTTTTTTTTTAGTATAGTCTATATATATGTCTTCAGAAAACCTTTATGAAGAATGGCTCCAATGCTGCCTGGGGCCCTGGAGTTTGGCCCACCGAGAAGTGCTGCTTCTGAAAAGGACGGGTGGCCTTGATAGCACTTCAAGTATGAAACAAGATTTTGACAATGCAGCTGTGCTTAGCCCACGAACCAGCTTTCATGTTTACCAAGGAGGCCTGTAATTTGTGGACTGAGACTTATTTACTTCTTTTAAAAATAAACTCAGCAGTGAAAGTCCTACGTGAAGAAGAGAAGATGCCAAAATCAAGGACTGTGGCACACTTGGGTCTCCTGCATAGACGCGGTGGATGCCGCTGCTTTCTCACTGTGTTCAGCAACCCACATGGCTGTGAGATACTTCTCAATGCTGTTTCAGCTCCCCAGAGCTGGGTGCTGAAGAGGAAGCAGGGCTGAGAAGGGACAGTCAGTAGGCTGGAAACACAGGATGAGAGCTGTGGGATTCAAAGTAATGATAGGGCTGAGAAGAAGACAGCAAAAGAGGACTTTGCATACTCCTTGTGCCATGAGGCTGGCATTGCACAACAGGCCAAAACGAAAGAGTACCTTTGGCTTTTTTTTTAGGAAGCCCTTGCCAAAGATAAAAAAAGCCAGTTTGTATGCTGTTGCTAGGAATATGTTAGTGAAACAAGTGAGCTGGTCATGCAAACAACTTGTTCAACAGAAAACAAATCAAGTGGTGGAAGCCAGGTAGAGTACAACAACTAAGACTGGAAATGAGACACCCAGATTGTTTTGGATTTGCTCTGGTTCAGCTGATGCAGCAGATAAACAGTTAATGCCATTAGTGGACAAATGGCAGCGACCAAAAACCAACAGGAAAAGGCCATCACTTGCAATAATGTGAGCAAAACTACTGCACTGAACGCCCTCCCTGCTGGAGAGTGGCAACACTAGATAAAAGCAAACCGGGAAAAAAAGTATTTTGGAAAAAACCTCTCCCTGCCCCAAATACATTTCTTCCTGCTGGAAATTTCTGAAGTCCAATTATTACTGTTAATCCAGGTTTGTTCACAGGAGAAGCAGAGAATGATGGAGCTGAAGAAAATCTCAATTCTCAGCCTGTGAAATACACATAAGACTCACTTTAACATGGATCCCATGCGTAATGAGGCCCATGGAGTCTGCTATGAGGAAACAGTGGAGAGAGACAGGTAGGTTCATCCTCAGCATGCTGCAGAAAGGGTTAAAAGTGGTCAGTGCATGAGTCTTCTGTGTGGTGCCTTGGAAGTTTTCACAACACCAGATGTGTGAAAAAAAAAGAAGAAAGCAAGCCCAGTGAACACCAGTAGACATCCTGGTGCCCTGGAAGCAGTTAAATTAACACCCAGCAGGGACAAATTTGCAGCTTTGGGAACAAGCTTAAAGTTAGTCTGTTTTCATTCCTGGAGTGAATTTGCAAGTGTATGACAGTGAAGTACAGCCTGGGAAGGAGCAGGCGGCTTTGGATTAAGGATGGATAGCCAGAATTTGCTCCCACCCTCCCTCCTCCCACTCTGTTTTGCACTTAGGCTGTGAAGCTCCCAATACTTCTGCTAATCCCTCTGTTTTCCCATGTCTTTTACCAGTTCCAGTAGGAAAGAAAAAGTCATTCTTTTTCTTTTTTTTTTTTCCATTCTAGCTGAAACCAGACAAGACTGGAGTCACCCCAGCAAAACCTGCTTTAGCTGGGATTGCAGTTAACAGTCCTTCGGAGAAATCTAGTTCTGAAATGGATAAAGTTGGATGCTTTTCTAAGCAGAACCAAAGCACTAAATCCTTTCGTCATTCATCACTCAGTTGGAGCCGGGCTGTAGCCCGGCTTGCAACCACTGCAAATTACAGAAAAGACGGGAAAAAGAAAAGTCTGTGAGAGTACATCTAACCCATCTTCACAGAATTACAAAAAGCCCTCACAGTCCCTCTCTCTCTTACAAGTTACATAACAAATTGGATTCACAAAAATACCATCTTTCCTCATTTTCACACCTTGGTTATTGCAAATATTTTGGCATCAGTCAATCATGGGGAACTTTTCAACCAAGGTAGATTATACAGCTTCTTATGAAGGCCTGAGAAGGACCAATCGCTCATTCTTCTTTGTGTATATCCTTGGCAAGGTAGGAAGAAACTTCGAAACCTAAAAGAGCCTTCTCAGAGAGGTGCTTGATGCCCCAAGCCTGTCGGTGTTTAGGAGGCATTAGAACCTGATAAAAATTTTGGTCAGCCCTGATTTGGTGAGGCAATTAGACTACATGATCATTGTAGCTCCCTTCCAACTAAACTGTTCTAATCTAAACAGAATAATCTATTCTGTTCTGTTCTATAAATTGGTTATGCAATGGCTACACTTGCAGATGGAGATGGTAGAAGAGCTGTAGGGTCCCCTGAAGGAAGAAAACTAGAGAAAGGGTTGTATTAGTTGCTTCCCAGTGGGGCAAACAGGCTGCTTATTCTGTCTCTCTGACTGATGGAGACTGACAGGATGAATAGCATGGCCTGAAATGTGTAGAGTGTCCTTTCAGCTGGCAATTCGAAGGGCTCAGGGCTGCATTTCCTGTTCTGTACTGAAGACTTCCTGCAGATGCTTTGGGAACTACTGGACACAAAGTTCCTTCACTTGTTCCTGGCATAGGATATAGCAACAGATTTTAAGTGCTACCAATCTTTCACTTCCCCATTGCAAAGACTGTAGGTTCTTGTCCCCTGTGCATCAGTAGCTACTATTCTGCCCCATTTTGTCCCCCACTATTTCCCATCCTTGAATGCCCTGTCTTCTTCTGTCTGCATCCAGACTCACTCCCAGCTTTCTCCTCTTGAGCTCCCAATCCTTCTCAGTCATTCCCTCTCACGCAAGCCCAATTTGCACTCTGTATTACTGCCTTCCAGGCTTCTTTCTACCCTCAGACCCTCACTCTTCCTGCACTTCATTCCTTCATCACCTACTCTTAACAGTTCTGTCCACCCCATCACAATTGCCCTACTCTGGATCCAGTCCCATCTGGCTGTTTCTTTCTCTTGCACTAAACTTTATGCTCCCTGACTCTCCCTGTCCTGTCCTTCCACGCCGTCTCCCTCTTGCAGCCAGCTGTTCACCTTCCACTCCTTCTCCAGACAACCCCTTAGCTGAGGTTGCCACCACGAGCCGCCTGAGGGGAGTCTAACAGCTCGCTGTTGCTGGCAGAAGCAATCCCATCTCTGCTTCTGGCCTTCAGCTATGTGCTCCTGCTACTTCCCTTGTGCTAGAGCTGCCTTTGCCTCACCCCACAAGCTGAAGAAAACCTACACAGAGAGAAAAAGGATAGTTCTCTTCTGGTCTTGTGAGAGCTCAGACAGGTTCCAGAGCTGGTGCCAGAGGAAGAAGTGGACATAAAGCTGGGGTGGGGAAGGACCTCTTGCCCTTTTCTGAAGCTTCCAGTCTTTAGATCAGCTCTTCCACCTGGTAAAAACTCACCTAAGAGAGTCCAAAGCCTCTGTCCTCCCCTTCTTTTGATATATTGCCACGCAACTCAATGTGTGAAAGCAAGTTTCAGTCTGCACATGTCTTTCAGGCAGAGCAGCAGAGCCGGGCTCTTGGGTGCTGAAAGTCTTCTGCAGAGAGGTTATTCTCGACTGTGTGCCTCACTCGGGTACTCTGAGTGCACCTTCCTCACTGGTTACATAGAAGCCTTAGGGGGCTGACATTAAATACAGGTATCTAGTGTGAAAGAGAGGGATAAACATCCCTCCTTCTACTCAAATCCTGTGTTTTCTACTGATTCACTGGCTCTGGTTCAACTCCAGACTGTGTCAGAGGATTTTTCTGCAATGGTAAACGTATCCAACAACTCCAGTGGATTGATTGTAACGGCTTTGAATGACATGTTCCTTCCCTCTTTCCCCAAATACACAAGAATATATAAAATATACAGTAACATTTTCTTCATCTCAAGGTTTGGCTGGCTTGCTTATTTAGATTATAAATTCTTCAGGGCAAAAACTGTCTTTTACACTGTGTGTGTACATTACCAGAAACAGGCATGCAGCAAATGAAGCAGGCAGATGGTTCTGGAATAGTTCTGTTGGAGCATCTGGCTGATTTTCTGGAACAGCATTGCATTCAAATAGTAAATTCACCCGTGAAAACTCACATTAAAGGAACATTACTAGGTCTGCTGCTGTCTTAACAACAGTCATCTGTGGCCTGGGGCAGGTCTCCACCATAAAAACACCAGCAGTAAAAGTGGCTGAGTGGAGGAATAAATATTTGCCATTAAAATATTCCTTCATTTCGAACCCCTAGAGAGACAAATTACTGGGACTAAGCATTCTTCAGCACTTTGGGGAATTAAAATAATAGGAAGACTCTAGGGAGAACTGGGGCTTGTTAATTTTTTTGTTGTTGTTGTTCCTTGACTTCTTGAGGTATTCATAAATTGCCTACAAACAAGTAAAAACTTACAGGAAAGGGTTTTTCACCATGCCAGCTCCAAATGGCTGTGGAATTACATTGTTTTTCCAGGCTGCTTTTCCAAAATCCCTGCAGGAAGTTGACTCAGGGCTTGATTCTGGCCTCAGATGCATACACAGCAATAGCAGGAATCCCCACTTCAACCAGGTAAGAAGCCCTTGTGGACATCACAGCTTTATGGACAAGTTCACAGGTCAAGATAGACTAACTTGGACCTTAGCAGAGAACCACACCTGAAACATCCTTAGCCCCTTTCCTTCTGGTCAGCATGATATCTTCACAGTCCCTTATCTCAGATTTGTCCTGTTACATTTCCTTTCCAGTTAATCTAATAAACACAAACTCAAGTCCTGTCTTTGGTGACGATTCCTCATTTTACCTTCCTACCCCGGGCCTGTAAACTGTAATCTCAGCCACCAGCACCATGGATCTTCTTAGCTGCCATTTGCTCCTTGCCACGACCATCATCTTCTCCTATGTACACACCCGGTACCTTAGCTGTTCTTCTGCTTTCCTGCCCTAGCCCATGCCCTCCAGGTTGTGCTGGAGTATAATCAGAGGGCTGAAGCAGCTAACAGTCTTACTGTACTCTCTGTCTCCAACAGCATGTTTTCTCCACCAAAAAGCCAAGATAACTGATTGAATTATGAAGGGTCTCTTGTATCACTGCAGTTCTCAAATCAACATCTTGAGACCTGCAGGGAGGGAGAAGTTCATATCTACCAAATTCTTTCCATAAAACCCATCTTATCTTTGATCTTGCAGAAGTCAGATCAACGCTGTCCCTTTGAAACAGGTGCCAGTTTATACAGTTCTTCACAAAATGACATCTTGCCTTCTCAGTGGACCTCCCAGACACTTTCACAATGTTAACAAATAATGAACGAGACTTCAAGTGTGCTGACATTAGCAAAGAACTCATCCAGGGAAGCTTAATGATGGTTTTCATTGATACCTTCATGGAAGTACCTTCAAAAAGCAGTTCAAAAGAGACCTCAGGAACTCTCTCATCTATGTCCCAAATCCCCAAACCAAGAAGTATTTGACCATGGCTAATAATCTACTATTCTTCCAGTGCAAATGCTTTATGCAAAGAGTTCAAGAAACCTTATGGAACTTGGATTGTCTCTGAGACTTTGAATTACAATATCCTCAGGGACCTACTGTCCACAGTGTGATTGTGTATGTATTTTGTTCAGCAAACTGAGCATGAATAGTATAAGGCACCACCAAAAAAAACTGTCCATAATGACAATACAGGAACTTATGACATTTTCTCTCTAGTTTCATGCTCATAAATCAGCTATGACCCTGCAATTGATGGTGGTTATTTAGACACACTCAAGTTTTTATCCAGAATATTTAATTCAGAAGCCCTTGTACGAGGGAATGTGACCAAAATGGAGCTATCAAGAAAAGCTGTCATCCAAATATTATTTTTATAGAGAGCATTGAGAGACAGGTCACATTGTTATTTTCTTACACTATGGAACAGTTTCTATTATTGCAGATTCCGAAAGTCTGGAATTGCTGTTATTTATGATCTAAGTCAAATTCAAGTCCTGGTTTGTACCAATTACCAAAAGCTACTCTTGATTTTCTCTCTTCATTTCACAAATATTTGCAAAATAATTCCTTCTGAATTATTTTGGTGAGGCGACCTCCTGAGAGGTCGCCTCACCAAAATATATTCTTTTCTTCTGTAGTGGTAAACAAAGAGGTCTAGGAAAATACTCTTTTGATATGAATCATTAAAGAAGACACATTTTCTTTGAGAAAGTTCAAGGGCTAAATTAGAAATGTAAGTTACTGCTCACCAATGAATGGTAACAAGAGTTTTTTATAACTCCACTTTAAAAAAAGCCATTCGTTCCTTTGTTCCTGGTGCTACTTCCTTACATAGCATGCTAACTATCTGAGAGTTTAACTTACACTTTTTATTGAACCCATAAGGTGCCCATGATTTTAAAAAAAAAAAAAAAGGTAGAAGGTCATATCCTGCTTCTTGCTATGCTGCTGTAAGTTCAGTTACACTCTCCTGAAAATAAATGAAATTTCCCTGGGTTTACACTGAAGAAAATGAGAGGAGAATCTGTCTCAGGATCTCTGCAGAGCTGCCAGATTAGTTGAAATACCATCTCTGTCCCATGGAGATTCATTTAAGACAATGAATACATATTAAGGTCTGGGCATTGGAAGGGCTGCTGTAATGGAATGGTTTCCAAGGGGGAGCCACATCAGCACCTGGAGCTCCTCTGTGGTGGCACATCCCCTGGTGCAGAGCTGCTCAGTGTCCTTTCTCCAGCCAGATGCAACCATGCTGTGTTCCTGGATCATGGAGCACCTGGATGGCCTTTGGACATCTGCTGCAAAATAGAAGTCCTCTTGGAGACAGCATGAGGCAAGAGTCACATACAGGGAATACATGCTAGGAGCTGATACTGGAGAAGGGACTGCTCAGTATTCAGTAGGAAGGAACACTGGTTGGACTTAAAAGGAGCCTGTTAAGATCTGGTAAAAAAACTGATCTAAGGCATGCCAATTTGGGCAAGTAAGGGCAAATACCATCACCACCCCTTAAACTGCGACTAATCACAATTCTCAGGTTATTGAAAAAGAAAATAGAGATGTGAAAAAGGAGAAGATGATCCCATCCTCAAAGCAATTTTAAAGGAACAATGACTAACAAGGTCCTGAGCTCTCAACAAGCAAACACTGGTGAGGGATGTATCTAGATGGATGTTTAAGGACCCTTAAAAATATGGACTACTAGTTGTTAATGTAAAGTGGTGGGTGAAGCTCTCACGATCCCTTGTGTTAGCCTTGCCTCCAAAGCCAAGACTAAATAGGACACAGGCCCACATGTAGCAGATGGAGTGGCCTTGCTCCGTTAGGGTTCTTGTTCTCATGAGCTCAGCCTTCTATTCTCCCTTCCCTGAGCAAATGAAGTTGAATAAAAACAATTGGAGAAAAATTCAGCTTGAAATCCTTGAGTTTAACTTGGCTTTAGGTCAAAACCAGAAGGGGATGAATAATATTTTATTTAGTAGATACAGACTTTTTCTTTTTTTTTTCTTTTTCTTTTTTTTTTTTTTTTTTTCTTCTTCACAGAAAACTAATGGACTTTATTGAAAAGGTCTTATGGCTGATCAAAAGCTTTGTGTGTGAAATTTCTTGGACCAGTTAAAAACATCAAGTCTTCAGTTCAAAAACCTTAAGTCTTACTTCAGAAGCATCCTTCACTGACTGGACTACATTCCTTCAAAAGGGAAAAGTTAGACTTCTACCCAGGCCCATTTACAGATTGTCAGCCGAGGTTCTTAGAAGTATCACAAACCTGATTAAACCTGTATAAAATTTGGAGCTTCTAATTATTTCCTAAACAAAGAGAGTGTTGAATTTCTATGAGTTTTTTCATGACTATGTGTATGTTGCATTCCGATAGACAATAGAAAGGAATCTTTCCCAGAACAATGGAGAATAAAAGAGAGAGGCAAACAAACTCTTCATTCAGATCAACCTTCCAGGAAACCAAGATGATTTCCATCATTTTTATGACTTTTCCCTAGAGGCAAAAGACATCTAATTAGCAAATCCCTCAGTAAGTTTGTTTCAATTTGACACAAAGGGAATATGACAAGCAGAGAAATTATGAGCCTTATATTTCCAGTTAGCCAGTTTGGATTGATAAAACTAAGATCAAATGGGTTTTGGGGATCTTAAAGCTTGGGAAGCAAAGATTCAGAGGGTGAGCTAATTCTGCTAAAAATGTGAACTTACAGTGTTCCAGTCAGTGATTTCTGATGGCAATGTCACAGTAGTCCTTTATGAATGTGCCCTCACATTACCAGCTACAAAGCATTCTAGCCATTTGTGAGATGGTCCTATAATGATCTGAGGAGGAACTGAATGATACCAAGCAGAATCAAATCCTGATTTCTCATGCAGATATAGAATATGAGTAAAATAAATATTAATCATGAAGTTAATTAGTAAATGCTGGTAATTAATCATACATTACTTTTCATGATGCGTAGAAATCCTCAGAGGTGGGAGATGATCCTTCAGGAAAGCAGACCATGCAGCCTAAATGAGGTGATGTCTCCATTGCTAAAATCAGCAGCAGTCGACCCACAAGGTCACTTTGACCTTTGTTGTCTTTACTGGAAGATAATACTAGCAGTGTCTCCTCCCCCTCTGATTTAATATTCAGGCTTATGTGGCAAGCAAGCCCTGACCAAGGGATTGGTGGGCTCTTGCAGCAGTGCAGGCATGTGCTAAAGAGTCCACAGGACTCATAAATACTGCCAGGTAAACAGTTACGTTTAAATCTTTTAAAACCCCTGTAATTTATGGACCAATTGTATTTCTAAGTATTATTCCAGCAGCTACAAAATAGTCTAATTGAGAGAGACCTAATTGATTTTCTGAACTTCATCATCACGTTGGAATAACCACTAAGGATCTCTAAAAACATCCAGTTATCTCTCTAGAGCATAGAAAAAACAGCATCTTTGCTGCAAAAGACCCATAATCTGTGTCTAAAAAGCTTCCAAGCGTCTCGACTGTGCTGTGGGTCAGGTAGCCATATCGTGTAGAAACAGCTGTGGAAAGTGGTCAGATGACAAGAAACTTTGGAAAATCAGTTTGCAGAAAGAAGCCTGTGATAATAGGCAAAACCCCTTCCTTTGTGTAGTACCTAAACTTTGGCACTCAGCAAAGTTCACTTAGGAAAAGTTTCCTAAACCAAAGATCTTGTGGCTGCACAAGTGAGAAATCCTACTACACTCATGGTGAATCTTGCAAGTACTACTAGGGCCAAGGTGCCAAGTCCCATCTGGCTGGCTGGCCTCCCTGAGCAGCAGCAGCAGAGGACAGAGAGCAAGGAGCTAACATTACTTCAAGCAGAGTTGCTCTCGTGTTTTTATGCCTTTCCAGAATGTGACCTTGCAAATTTTTTCAGAAAAACAGTAGTGTTTACAGAGGTCTTCCCTATCTCCCCTGTGATGACAGATTCCTGGAAGGTTCATCATGGCTGAATGAAGGAACAGTTAAAATTCATCTGCCTGCCAGTCTATTAAGAGAATGGGGAAATGCACCTAAGAAGAGAGCACACAGTGGCTCAAGAAGAAGAGGAACAGCTTGCAGAGACCTCCCATAAAACAGCAAAACTGTGCTTGTATCCTGCCAACGCTCATTCTACAGCATCTTTCATCAAAGCAATTTCTCACACCTGCCCATAAGTTTCACCTGGCACCTCTTGTTAAGGGACTTTTTGTTGGAGAAAGTCATGGTTAGTTGGTCAGGAAATTTAAAAGAGTTAAAAGGAGAAAGGTGCACAGGCATACAACTGTATTTACTCTTTTTAAAACATCAGACTGTTCACCCAGTTTGGTGTAGAAACTCCAGCTCTGAATGATTTGTTCACAGTGCTACTTTCTGGGACTCCACGGAAAACTTAGGCTTTTATTTTTAAGTAGCTTCTCACAGCTGTTTCCACATCTACAGATGATCTCCACATCTGTACTGCAATTCCATATCTCCAAATATGTTGAGACCAAGTCCCACCTAAACTGCTCAGAGTTGCTTCAACATCCCAAGGTCAAATACATTTTACTTGTTTTGAACCTGGTTTCCAGACTCTGGGATACAGTGAGGTTGCACATGCTCACTTTCATTGGCAGGTCTGAAACTTGGGATCTGAGACTTGGTTGCACAGAGACTTGGCATAGCACAACTAAGCTATAACAGCAGATTTTGTCAGAGCACTGTCTCATGATAACACAGTGGGAGCTGGCCACATGGAATATAATTGTAGACATATCTGTGGCAACCTTCTCCTTCATATCTAAGCATGTATTTTATCCACAGAATATTCCCAGAAGTGTGATGGGTGTTTATAAAGCTCACATATAAATCTTAGCTTTTCTTTGCCAAAGCAATAGCAAATGTGCAAACAGTATTCTTTGTCATATCAGTCAAAAGATATCTAAAAACAGAATTTCCTAACCCTGCCTCCCTAAGAAAAATGATGGCATAAAAATTAACATTGTAAAATACACTATCTAAGATAACATAGGAATTAATTAAAATTTTGACCTTCAAAAGAGCCTAAATTTTTGCAAGCTAGAAAACTTAGGCAGGAGTCCAAAATAAGCTTGCATCTGCCCTACTATCTCACCTTTCTGACATGTATCTACATAATATATAGCAGTGACATATTCATTCCATTTCATGAAGAGAAAAGTGTTATGAACATGTGTTTCTTCTAAATGTGCATCCATGATACACCTGAATAGGTGCTAAACGTGCCGTCACCAGCTCTGCGGAAATGCATGCTGAGAGGGTCATTAACTGCCACCAGGACGCATCTCCTGCAGAAAGGAGGCCAGGCTGGAAAAGTCTTTTTATTACTTGGACCAGAATGATTCTGTAAGAAAGAAAGAGGAATTTGCCTTACCTGTCTATGCTGCTGAGAGACTGGATACTGCAAACCTGAGATTTGCTGGCTTTGCTGCATTTTCTGAAGCATCATTTTTTGCTGCATTGCTAGGTTTACATTAGGTGGCCTCTGAAGAGACTGGTTTGGGAGAGGCTGAGCAGTTTGCGGTTGCGGCTGCTGTTGCTGCTGTTGCTGCTGTTGCTGTGGCTGCTGCACAGGAGCTGAACCCTGTGCCTGCTGGGTGTAGTGCAGAAGGGCAGGCTTGTTTTGGGAACCCAAAACTGAAGGCATCTGCTGGTTTGTTTGCTCTGAGTTAAAGTGAAACAAAGGCTTTGTGTTGCCATGATGCTGCTCTAGAGGTGGCTGAGCGCTGTTCAGAAAGTTTCTGTTGAGGTCCTGAGGCTTCTGTTGCATGATTATGTCCATGGGATTGCTCTGGGGAGTGGTTGGTTTATAAACATAGTTGTTCATCCCTTTTGACTGGTTTCCATTCACTGGCACCCCAAGCATTGCTGAGCTTTGTGGGCTGAACTGCTGCTGGCGAAAAGAAGGACTGGGGATTTTCTCTTGCACAAAGGGCCCAGGGGAAGGTCCTGATGGAGACAGAGTGGACCAGTTTGCTGTCTGGTTCTGCTGCTGCTGTTGCTGCTGAATCAAGGCATGCTGCTGCCGATTGGCTGCAATCTGTTTGAGCTGCTGTGCGTGAGACACCTCCTGCCAGTTAGGCAATGGCCGACTGGACGCAGACGAAACCTGTGACACCTGTGTTTGAGGCACCGAGGGGATGGGTGAAGAGGCGGACATGGCAGTGGTAGCCATAGTGAAGGCTGGACCTGTAGAAGAAGGCCTCATCTGTGGGGAGCCCACAGGAGCCTGATTCATGCCTGGTGCATACTCGCTTTTTATCACCATCTTATCCATCTGCAGAGATCTCACAGGGCCCCTCTGGCTCTGCTGCCCAAGGTCAATGTTGAATGGCTCATCTTGTTTTATCGTGGCATTTATCATATTCTCTAGCTCAACATCACTCATTGGTGGCACTGATATGTTATTCAGTTCATTAAACAGTTCCTGAAGCTCAAGATCCATCATTTGGTCCCATGAGTCTTCCCCGTATCTGTTAGCAAACATGTTCTCATGGGATGTCTGTCCGTCTAAGTGTTTGCTGCAGGACATTGTTTCTCCTGGTTCTTTCTTTACCTCTTTCAAAGTCATATTAAACATGTCATTCCCGCTAGCATGGGTATTGTTTGCTAGGCTGCTGGCCTTTCTTTGTGATCCTTGCCCCACAGTCATAGCTCCTGACATTGACTGGCTTTGGCAATTGTTAACATGTTGTCCACCTTGTCCCACTGAGATATTGTCACCCACTCTTATCCTCTTAATGTCAAGGAAAGAGCTCTCTGAAACACCATTGGGCCTCTTGTTGACCGGCGACAGATTTACCACCAGCTTTCTCTTCAAGGAGCCTTGGAGCTGAAAGAAGCAGAGACAAAAAAATATAAACATTAGATGATACCAAAGAAAGAATTTAATTGCCTGAGAGGCAACATGCAGCAGGCAAGTAAGCATTGCTTAGTTCAGAGAGCTCCTCTGGGCTTTTTTTATTTAATGAAGCTGTGCAGAACTGTAGGCAAATATGCTCTAAGTGGTGAATCTCCCTGCCATCACCACCCTTTGCCATCAGCATTTTTTGAGCACTGCTGCCTCCTGTTGATCACAGACCCGCTTTCCCTCCTGGGTGCGATGAGGGAGGGAGGTAGCCAGAGCTGTAGCTGGTAAAGCCTCTCTGCTCCAGATCTGCTCCAATCTAGCTGTGCCAGACAGATCTAAAGTACTTTTAGACAGCAGAGACAAATGCAGTCATGAAATCTGCCCTTATGCCTATCCGGTGCTGAAGGTTTTCATTCTCCTGATTTTGTTACATCATCCAAAACCATATTTTTGACACCCGTAGAGTCCAAAAGTCCTTGAACACATTGTAATGGCACACACAAGATCAAGGCATCCTAAGCTCGTGTAGGTTTATACTGGCCAGAGGTGTGTATAATTAAAATTGTTAGATGTTAACTTGTTGAAAACTGAGAATGAATCCACTGGAGCCATGTCAGGTTATGTCAGCCAAGGGTCTGGCCCATGATGTACTGCCAGATTACTTCCCAAAGATGTCTATTAATACATTAAACTCTAGTTGTTTATGTCCTGAAATATCTCGTATAACACACACAGTCTACGCAACACTGCTCTGAGAGTTGTAACTCTATTTTCTTTTCCTTGAATATTTACAGTGATACTTCCATTTGCTCATCAGCCCCGTGGGCCTACCAAAGGGAAAGAGGTCCATGGCTCTGTCTGCCTGATCTACACTAATCTGCTGTGGTTGTACACACAGATTCCCACCCCACACACAGAAAACAGAGATGTCAGTCCCATGATCTGAAAAGCTTGGACTTGGTACATATGCCCTCAAGTAGGATGCAGATACCCTCAAGAAGAGTTGCTTTGAACAGGGTTCATAAAAGAACAGATCACTTTAAAACAAGGGCATCTGTCCTATATTTAGCCCTGTACATTTGATCTTGGAGGTCTTTTCCAACCATAATGATTCTATGACTCTGTGACCAAAGGGGTGTGCAGCAAGGAGAGGACACGTGCACATGTAGCCCTTGCTGAGCCAGCACACACTGTCCCTGTTTCAGCCATCAGTAATGCCAGAAAACTCAGCAGTGAAACATGGCTCATCTTCTGCCTTTCTGCACCTGGGCAGAAGTGCAATGGCCCTGGAAGCATCAGGGCAATGTTATCTGAGAAATACCTGTGTGAGAAAATAATGCCTGTACAAACTGTGATACCCTGGGAGGCTGCTAAGGGCAGAGAGAACTGAGAACTCTAAGTTTCCAGTTAAGTGAGAAAGGATGATTTATGAGATCTTTCAATCACATTATTTTCATCATGCTCTTTCATGTACAGAAGTCCATGGTCACGTAATACTCTGTTGTGCCTCTATGCCCCTCGGCTTTAGGCTTACCTATAGGTAAAAGTTCTTCCCAGATAACTCCAGGTGTGAAAAATTTCATTCTGGTGTGAATACCAATGAACTGCTTGAAAGGAGTTTAACTGAGAAATACATATTCCCTCCAAACCCACCTATTCTTCCATTGCATCATCAGGTCACTGAGTTTAGCCCTTAAAAATAAAGTTAAAAATTTCTCTCTCTGACAGCAAAAATCCCATCTCATATCTCAAGTTACGTTTCCAGCATAGCTTTTAAATCACAGATTCATGTTTTCCTAAGGACAGACATGTTGATGCCTGGTTGTACAAGTCCACAGACTAATCTTGCCTGCAAGATTAATTGTCATTAGGTGTCCCTCACTGGGGAGAGGTTTGGGTGGTCACTGAAAAAAGCACAGATTGTCTTGGGTTAGCATGTTCCTTCTGACACATGAGTCACTGTACTTTCCTTTGGAACAAAAAAGAGGTAAGTTGCACTTCCTTTTACCATCATCTTCACTGTCAGCATGTTTATAAGAAACCATTCTCATACACCCAAATTCATCTTCCTGGGAAATGGGGAAGTCCCCAGGTCATTAGAATACATGACTTGGCAGCACATTTTGCTTTCAGATGTGTTGCTGACAGAAAGGCTGAACAGATAATGAAGAATATATCCCCTGCATATGTATATGTTTTATGTGGTTAATATGACTTCCTGAGTTAATTTGGGTTTGCTTGACATTTTGAAGCAGAGGGAGCTAATTAAAAAATTCCATATTTTCAGGAGTTTTGTTTGCTGTTTCTACGTTAAAAGCACAAAATCCAAAGCCTGCAGCAAGCTTTCTGACCCATATAAAAATGCAGGTGTTACAATGTGCTGTGTGTAGTACCTGCTGTTCTCCTGCATTTGAAGCAGCTCCTAGCAGATAGCAGGGTGAGGTGGGTGAGCAGGCAGGAGTGAGCTGGGAAATAGTTTGCCACACACAAGTCAGCAGCAGAGCCAGGCAGAGCACCACGATCTCCAGACACTTCCCTTCACCAAGCGCTCCCTACTTTACCATGGGCTGGACGACTCCTGGTTTCATGACATCTGCTCAAGTGCCCGCCAAAAAAGGTACTGTAAATTTCTAAAGAATAACAGGTGGTAACTTATCACATCTCTGTGAAACTTTGCAAACATAGCCCTTGGAATGCTGACAACACTGTCAGTCAATAGATGTCCACACCTTAGAGCAGAAATGAGAGCAAGTGAGGCTGCAAAGGTGCAGAGAACTCAGGGGACTTCACTGAGGCTGCTACAAAGGTCCTGATTTCACATCCCCCATGAGTTCAGGATATGGAGGGGGAGGGCATGGGAAGGATGTGAGCAGCCCACAGGGATGAAGCTCCCTCTACCTCCTTGAACTGAGCTGTTACCAGTTATATGTCAGGGAGGACTGCAGAAGACTGGTCTGTGTTCAGGAAGATGAGCAGCATCCATCACAAGCCTCTCTGTCTCACTACTTCATCTGAACGCTGCCTTTTGTGGGGCACTGCTGCCCCAGCATTACGCCTCTTTTGTTTTCAGAAGGCAAAGGACCAGGGTTTCATCACCCAAATCTTTGCAGTTTTCTAGCAATCACATTTTTCAATTACTGACTAAATGTCAATATTCAAGCCCTTTTGCCCTAAGCAAAGCATGGACTCTTCAGAAGGAAAAAAACCCCAACTTGCCAGATTTCAGGCTTCTCTTTCAACTTGCAAGCTAGGATTGGTTTGGGTCAGTAAACATAAAGCAAAAGTTCCTATAACACACACAGGCAGATTCCTCAGATCAAACAGGCTTGCAATTACACGTCTCAAACTGCTTGAACTGTGTAATACTGAAAGGCTGTGTGATGGGAAACAAGTGACATGACAGTAAGTGGGAGAGGTGGAAGCCCTCCATGCCCAGCTCCATCCCACAGGTTGGTGGGCAGCACTGGATGAACCATCACAGAGTACAGGCATTTCCTGGCAGCCTGTGTTATTGTGAGACCTTTTGCTGAGCAGGCTCTGGTGAGTCAGTGTGAGTTCACACACTTACAGCAAGGCAGTGCTGGATGATTGATCTTCTGAAGTTAAAACTGAGCCTCTAGAGATCACGTCTGTGAGACAGCCCAGTGCTGTTCCTGGGCAAAATGCTTGGGGAAAGTAGAGGGCAAAACTCTAGAGATGATCTAAATGACCCAGTGTGATGCCATGTCCTGTGCAGAGGGACATATATAATATTTATAAGTTTTATATTTAAAACTTATTTTGAGTCTTAAAGGAATTTAAGAGAGACAGCTTTTTCTCTAATGCTCGCTGACACCAGGCCAAATCAGCAGGAGATCCACAGAGCTAATAATTAGAGCGCATCAAATCCTGGCATCAAATAATTTCTCTTTTGGGAAAATGGAAGGCTTTTTGCTTCACCTTTCTTTTGGTTGAATTTTTTTACTAAATGTAAAACTAGAGAATTTTGCTGATTTTTTTTTTGGCTTATTTTTTTCAGAAAATGGAAACAAAAAGTTGTGGTACAAAAGCACAGTTTGTCAATGAGAAATTTTAGAGATTGTTTTCTTCGAAATATCCATATTGAACAATATTTTTATCACATCACTGATGCATTTCTGACATTACTCATGTGTATTCGCCTTATATTCCTTTCCACAGAGTCTGTCTGATATGGCCAAGAGAAGAATTGTCTGTGTCAGCAGGAAATAATACAGTCTATCAGGTTTCACTTTCACTTAAAGTCTTATTTTTTGTGCATTTCATACAGCTTCTGCAGTTGGACTTCCTTTCAAAATTGCTGTTTATTTCATTTAACACTATGTAGGAAGGAGCACAGTGCTTGACGGAACTCCTAGGTCAACCATCCAGCACATTGAGTTTCACAGCTCTCAGGACAAGTAAAACACAAGCTGTCCCTCTGACTTGCCCAAGTAACTCCATAGTGCCTGCAGATCAAGGCCTTGTACAGAGATGTTAGTAATGTATCTGACTGTCATTTTGAAATCTTTATAGCTGGACACTGAAGACTGGGCCAAAACATCAAAATGACCCAAGGAAACTACAGAGAAAATACCAGAGTGTGACAGTCTTAAGTCCCCACTAATCCTGTTAGCTGAAGACATAAAAGGAAGATTCCTCCCACCTTTGTTCTCCCAGCTCTCACAATTTCCTACAAAGGTTTGCAGCTTTCTTACATTGTGTGGTGGAACAAGGGGGATGAAACTCCCAAGGTCCTGCTGACTGAAACCCCACACTGTGAAGCAGGCAGTGTGGCAGTGTTAGTGGTTCCTGTGGAGCAATACTTCTGATGATAGGAAAAGCAGCTTTGGATTTTGTGCCTTTAATGTAGAAGCAGCAAACAAATCCACTTTAAAAGGTCCATTTTGGACTACCTAGACCTTCTCACAATATCTGTTGACTGTATCTATGGCTGCACTGTAAACAAAATCCTTTATGTAGCTGAGGAAGCAAAAGGGTAAAGGAATTACAGGAAAAAAATACAAAAAATACTCAAACAATGAAAAGTGGAAAAAAAAAAATCATTCCAAAGGAGGAAAAGATGCTGAATGGTACTTAGTTATGCTGTGAAAACACCTTTGCATTGCAGGGCTGGACCCAGCAAGCCACCCTTGAGGCTTAGAGCCTGATTCTGAATGACAGCAACTCTCAATTTCAAAATAGTGGTTTTAAGTGTTTGCTGCCAGCAGTATCCCCTCCTGTGGTGTTTGGAGCTGTGCCAAGCTGGGGAGCACCTTTCCAGGCAGGGACCAGGGCTCACTAGTGCAGAGCCTCCCTGTTGCAGGCATCTCCCCAGCAGGCAGGAGGATCAGATGCCTCTCTCCTTCTTTTTCTTACCCCTGTAGCCAGACAGGATGGTCCTGGTGACTTACATGGCCAGTCTCAAAGCTGCTGAGGCACCCTGGGGCTGACACAGGGACAACAAGGGGCCATTGCCCTGAGATGCCATCACAGGTCTTAATGCCACAATCACACAGGCACCCTCAAGGCCCGTTTCTGACTATGAACTCAGCTTTGAGGGCTCCCATTACCACTACTTCTACACATCTGAAATCTGTTGGCTCAGGCTGTTCCCTCTCTTTCCTGCACCCAGGAGCATCAGGTTCACCCTGATGTCTCTCCTGAAGATCTCACTATTGTGATCCTCTTCTGAGAACTTCTCCCCAGCCCTTCTGGTCTGCACTTTCTCTGCATTGCACAAGTATATTTATTTTTAATCTTTTGTCTTCAGCCACAGCATCTACCTGACACGGCTGAGGATGCAAACATGAGATTTGTCTTCAGAGAGATTTTAGCACTCAGAGTTCACAAAGTCCAAGCTGCTGGATGATGCTGATCTGGTAAGCAACATTAATTTTTCATGCAGGACTGAGAGACACAGTGGAGGCCCTGGGCACAGCACACAATGGGGAGCAGCCCTGAGAGCTGGCGTGTCCTCACGGCACCGTGGCTAGGGCAAGGTGGCTCCTCCATGGGTGTAAAGAGCTGTGCAGGAGTAGCAGATGCTGCTTCTTGCTCCAGTCAGGCTTGCAGAGGCTCAACTCCAGGTGTCCTCTGCCACCCACCCTGTGCTCACAGGAAGGGGACCAACTGTTCTTTCTGAACTGGAGGATGAGGAGGCAGAGGTGCCTTCAGCCCCACACTGTTGGTGAGCACGGCAGCTTGAGACAGCACACCTCCACTCTGCCTCACTCCCCTCCTATTTAGCTAACCAGCTCCAGAGGCCACCTGGATGGCCAGGAGCCCTTGGATGACGCAGGTTGACTGCCATGAGAATTTTGCACTACCCATCCCAAACCTCCCCACTGTCCATCCCTGTCCTTCTGATCTGGGTGTCTATAGAGGCCTCTGGCAGTGGTGTCCTGCCTGATTGATCCATAGGCATAAGCTGACTGAGAGGTGACACAACTTTTCCTCCTTGTTTACTGTAATGCTTAGTGCCACTAAAACTGAATTTATAGTAACAAATAAGGATGTTTCTTGGCTGACAAGTAACCACTTAATTTTCATTAGTTGGGATAAGGCTGGAATAGCAAACAGCATGTTAGAAATCCCACAATTTACCTTTGCTTATGGAGAAATTATGTATCTTGCCAACTGAACATAACAACCTAAAAATGCATCTATATTATTCACAGTGTACTGCCTAGAAACATAATGTCAGGGCTTTGGTCCAGGTTGCTGAAGCACAATAATTATATTTTTTATGCAGATTTTACATCTGATGGATTATAAAATATCATGTCTAGTCACAGTCTTTTAGAAGAATAGGAACACAGAAAAACAATAGCATTTTAACTAGGTCAAGATTGTTAATCAGAGTGTAGCAGTCATTACTGTGTGCAAAACAAATAGGCATGAAAGATCTGTATTTTTTATCTTGCAAGCTGTGTATTTGTCTTCTAGAGGAGTCTTTTCTGTTCTTTTTTTTTCTTTCTTTCTTTTTTTTTTTATGATCCTTTTCAACCATGAATAAGTTAACAATCACTTTGTGTGAAATCTACAGAAATTTATGTCAACGTTTATTACCATGAAATGTGGAACAAAGCATAATGCAACCTGAGCTTTGGGAAATACGACTGCTTAACTGATCCTATCCTGATGAGAAAGAAATATCAAATACATTATAAATGCTGACAGGATGATCAGACATGTAAAAGAGGTCATCCAACACCACCCTCCACATTGTTTACCAGTTTCGTAAGTCAGCTTAAGGTATTAAAAACACATACTGTCTTGCACAGGAAGCTCCTAATCCTTAAAAATGTGGCTGCTGTTATTTGATTCGCCTTTTAGAGATCAACAGCACAGCAGATTTCACCTAAGGAAAGACTGCTGAGAGCAGTTTGGTCCTGGTATTCTGCTCAGCGTTGCTTCCAAATTGTCTCTTTGTAGGCTCATTAGAGCACATATCCATGCCCACATGTGGGCTTTTATTAGCTGTCTAAGCACCTACCTCCTCTGCAACACTCTGTTATCAAAAGTTCAATCACTGGAGGAAGACAGCAGCCCTCCACCCAGATTTGGAAAATAAGGAAATATTTGGACTGTTTCTCTCTTCTTGCAAATCAATGCGTCACACAGGACACTCAAGTCAACTGTTTGGCCCTGAGGTCTTCTGCAGGGTACGTTACAGTTCACAGGAGATACACTCATCAGTTGTCAATTGGAAAAGAAAGATCCCTTCAGCTTATTGCCCAGTCATGCTTCCAGCATCAGACTCTATCAGCCAGGAGAAGGAGGGCCCACGTCCATGAGAGCTGCCTTCTATCATGCATCAACTAATACACTTAATGGGCAACTGGCAAAATGGCTTCTTGTTAGAGGGAAGGAGTCTTGACCCTCTGCCAAAAACTTCAGTGGAGAGGTGATATTTAGGATCAAACCCAGGCCCATGGTAAGAAGAGGTCTCCTACAAGGTTGCTGGACTTGCTTGATGGTTGAGTTTGACCTGTATTAGCATCTTCCCCCTGCCTCTCACCCATCATGCACGTTCACCCCATTAAGGACATAAAGTAAGAGCAGTACTTAAGAGCCATTTTCATAATCTTCCGCTTAAACATGCAGTGTCAGGACAGGCCAAGTGCACCCCACCAAGAGTTCAACCCATTTGAGCAAAACAACTAAAAATTTCGAGGGCTTTGGAGGCTTTTGAAACAACAATTAAAGAGCTTTGAAGATACTCCTATGAAGAAAATGGATAATGGAAAGGACAAATAAAAGAGAAAATTATGAAAGTTTATATATTAAGCCTCTGATTAACTGCAGATCAAGAGATTATTTAGGAAACCTGAGCAGCAGTAAATTCAGTCCCAGTGAAATGATACACTTTTTCATCCAAAGTGGATAGAGTCTGAGGAACTGCATGAGAAATTAAGAGCTCATCAAGATCTAAAGAGGGACTGAGCATTTGCTCAGAAATGGGAAGATGCTGACTTACGAAAAGTGATGATAGGATATCTAGAAAGGGATGAAAAATATTAAACATCAAGGTTCAAACTAGGGTCTATGATTCATGGGGAGTAGTGGTGCTTGTCTGTGGGCAGGGGAAAAAGAGGTGAGGGGTGGTTTTTGCAGGCCTGTCAAGGTGATTGTGTATCTTCCCCCAATAGATTTGTCATTGTTATTGATGAGATGACTCCAGGTTTAGAAAGGACACAAGTCTGGATGTGTTTCACAGCTCCTGTATTTCCAGCACTTTTGGAGTCTGAAGGAAAACTGTAAAAATGGTATTCATTTGACCCATATCTAGGTCATTCTGGAATATGAAGACCAATATGGAATTATGATCATTATGGAAGATCATTAGCAGGTTATAGGAAGCCCAAATGCTTTGTTGTCTTGGACTAGCACACGTTCAGATGAATTTTTATTCTTTAGTCTTTCTTTGAGTACCATCTTGATGAGAAGATTGAGAGAATTTAAACCCATGAAAATGACCAGAGTGTCTGAATGGAAAGGTTTGGAAGCAAGCAATCACCCAGAAAGGAATGCTTCAGGAGCTGGAAAAGAACAATGTGAATAGAGGAGACCAGGAGCAGTTCAGGGTAAGAAAAAGGCACCTATAAGCTAAAAGAAAACCCCAGCTATTCAGGTACTGAAAAGCTTACAAGATCACACTTAAAAGGAAGTGAGAAATGACAAGCAAACTGGGGAGGATGAATTTTCACAGGAGGATGAGAGGATGGTTGCACAAGTAGACAAGTCAAATGAATGGAGACATCTCTGAAGAAAGTGAAAGTAAGTTTTTTAGTTTTCTCTCTGGTTAGCAAAGAGAATATTTTATAGTACAGAGCATCTAGCAAAAGCCTAGCTTTTGCAAAAATATTTGCTTTGGCAAAAGAGGTTCAAGGAGACTGCATCTAGGCAGGACTTTCAAACCTTCTCAGGGATGGGGTGATGCTGTTTGCGCACTGCAGCCCTTCAGCTCATTTGTGCAGCCCCTCTAAGGCAAAGTCCAGCTGCTGAGCACACACCGTGGTTTGTGGCTTGGAGCAGCAATGCCAGGGACCTCCAGTGTAATACCCTGGTGCTACGCCTCTGCAGCCATCCAGCCTCCTGGGAGCCTTTGTGCTGAACACCTTTATCCTGCTACAGCTTTCTCCAAGGGGATGGTTGCTGACTCCCATGAGACATAGTGGAGTGCTAAGGAGCTGATTAAGATGTTCTGGGTAGCCACAGTCCGCAGCCCGTCCCCACCAGCTGTGGTAGCAAATGACAAAGGGTCACCACAAAGCTTTCAGGTATTTTTGGCTGCTATAATAGGTTTTGGTGAAAGGGACATAAGTGAATTCATTACAACTGATGCTTCCTGTTTGCCTTCTTTTCTTATGTGCACCGATCACTCGTTGAGTGAACTCATGAAAATAGAAACAGCACTGAAAAATTAGTAGTTCTAGGCCTCTCAAATATAACAGCCTATCTCAAAGTCATATTTTCCTCCACAGCAGCCTTGAATGTGTTTCTTGAGTCAATTGTGATTGCTGACTTTGAAAATTCAAAATGAGAAAAATTCCTCGTTTGGCAATGACTGAATGGAACAGCATCTCTTTCCTGGCACAATGCACAGTGGCAAGGGGACACACTCCTACAAGAATGGACACAGGTACCACACTCATCCCAAGAAACAGCATTCCTTTGGCTATGCAGTGAAATTGTCTCAGCCAAGGATTCTAAGGATCTCTAAAATACAACCAAGATTTGTTGCATCAGCACTGCATCACTTCTGCAGCCTATGCACCAATGATGCATCAGGTGTGGCCAGAAGCCAAACTGTCCAACTGCTCTGCTGGCTTGGATAAGGGAGTCCAGGCACCTGGAGTAAGTTCCCACCAAGAGTCACACAGCAGAAACCCTCTGCAGTTGTACAGGTCCAATGCTGTGTCTCTTAAACTCCATCTCTGCAGGCCACTAACACAGCAAAGAGTTCACTAGCTACTTCTCCATTTACCATGTTACTCACTGAAAGAAAATAAAAGTATTGTGGCAGAGGCCTTAGTGGAGAGTTTCTTAGGAGACCTTTGGGATCATAAAATGACGTAGTTGTGAAGAGACCTCTGGACATGGAACCACAGATTCATAGAATGGCTTGGGTTGAAAGGGACCTTAAAGATCATTTAATTCTAACTCCCCTGCCACAGGCAAGGACACCTTCCACTAGATCACATTGTTCAGAGTTCCACCCAACCTGGCCGTAAACACTTTCAGGGATGGGGCACCCACAACTTCTCTCAGCAACCTGTTCCTGTGCCTCACCACCCTTGCAGTAAAGAATTTTTTCCTAATTTCTAATCTAAACCCACTCTTTTTCAACTTGAAGCCAATCCCCCTTGTCCTGTCACTGCACACTCTGCTTTCAGCAGAGCTACCAACAAAGTTACATCAGGTTGCTCAGGACATTGTCCAGGCAAGTGCTGAATGCATTGAAGGATGAAGACTCCACAACCAGTCTGGGCCCCCTTCCAGCTCCCTTGTTTTTCTTTACGTCTAGTCAGCAATTTGTGTTCCTTCCCTCTCATCCTTTTGTTGCTCACTTCTAGGATAGATCTGGTATGTAAAATTTTGTCCATAAAGCAAATGGAGGGAATGTATAAATTTGACTTGTCTCCAAGTCAACGACATATATGATGAGGGAGGAGGAGGAGACGAAAGCAATAAATGACAACGTACGTGAGAAATGTCAGTCTCTGTTTCTACACAGATTCCTTCAGGGAAGGCATCAGATCAGTAGTTTTTAAATGACATGAACAATCAAAGGGTTGACTGAGCAAACTGATGCTCCATCAGATGAATCTGAGTTGCTAAATAATGCTTTTGCTTAAGCCTGATTTAAAGTTCATTGAGATATACAGATCTTTAAATGGACTTAGCTGGACTTTGTTTCTCTGTTCTTGATTATAAGGTTTCATGACATGGACTTTATCTCTCTATATTTTTTTAAAAAATACTCTTCATGCATTTAGACACTGTCAAACACATTAATAACGAGCCCTATTTTCCAGCTAAATTCCAAAAGACACGGATGCACATTCAGCGCCTCTTAAAAGCAGACATGTCTTTAGGTGTCAAAATATGGATCCCAGCATACTTTTGAAAATACTAGCTAGAATAAATATAATTTTCCACTTTATAACTAATGTGAAACCTTTCACCTTTATGGTACCATTTAATGGTGACTAGAAATCATTACAGGTGAAAGGCTGTACAGCAAGCTACTATATCTGAAGCTCTGGAGGTAGCAGACTGGTTCCTAGTGGACAAATGGCCATATCATTCTTGGAGCTAATTAGTTCCTTTTGCACCTTTTAATGCTTTTCTTTCCTTCACAAGCCTTAGCTAGGGAGCTCTGGGTCAAATGTGCTCAGAGGGCACTCACCAACTTTGCACTCTCAGGGTTATCAAAGCACTTCAGTGAAACTTTCCTTGCATATTACTTAGACTAGGCTGGCTTTGGTAGATACATATTTATTCTCATTTATGGTGTGGAAACAAGTATTTTATAGCCTATTAAAATATCTGAAAAGAGAATCAAAGGTATTTCTGTCTAGAAATAAAGTCTTTGTTCTCATGCAGACGTCTGTCTATCGTGGCCTGTACTTGGGAGAAGCCTTTGGAAAGGCCATGCAGTCTTGCTTGCGATATGGACCAAATCAGAGCAGTCTCCAGGGCAGCTCTTCCTCTGGCAGGCACGGATGAGTTCAGTCTTTAGGTCATCAATCAGACACATTTCACACACACTGTAAAATACAGAGGTACATTCCTCAAGTGAAAATCAAATTTCAGGGACCCCTTATATGCTGATATTTTTCTGCTTTTCTTCTTTGTGAATCTGTACTGAAGTCTGATACAACAGTAAGCTGAATTTTCTGCTGCTGTAAACAGATACAGTTAGACTGACTTGTATCAGTGTTCTATTAAGAACCAGCCCTGAAGCCTGAAATCTGGATTATGAACCAGCATTTACTGGAAGTGCGGGTTGCAGCAGGAACTTTTGTTGGATACCTATTGCAACAGACTCCTCACTTCTTTTTAAAGTGCCTCTAATGTTGCAGGCTTTTACTGAGGGAACACAATGGAGCTGGCAGGAAAGCCATAGCGCTTCACCATCTCAGAAAAGCAAAAAAAAGAAAAAAGTCCAGCAGTCCTTAAGGATACAGCACTGCTAGGTAACTGGGACAATGAATTAACAAGGACTGACTTTTCCCTCTCTCTGTTTTCAAAGATAGTAAGTAACAAAATCTGGCAGGCTGAAAAGCCCCTGCTCGGAGGAGAGAGACAAAGAGGCAGGGCTGAAATTCATGGTGTCAGTTTAAAAAGGCAGAGTTTTGCATTTACACAATATGCCCATTCTTGTTCTCTTTGACTCATGGAAAAATATTGAACATTGGACAAGAATGTAGGAATGTGTCTGGTGTCTGATCTCCACAAAAATCTAAATGCCGTTTGCATTCACGTAAGAAATTAAGGCTGGCTGTCCAGGCTCCATTGATGTGAAAAGAAAATAACAGTAGTGATAGCAATATCATTATAATAACAGCAGTAGTACAATTTTAAAAACTGTCTGTGCAACTAGTACTAATAGGGCACGAACCCAGGCGCTCCTGGCCCTTAATCCCAAACACAGTTCAGCAGAGCTTTCTATACCGTTTACCTGTCGCAACCATCACAAAGGCTCCTCTCCACCGACGGTATCTGAAACCACTGCTTGTTTAACCGGGTAGCAGAGGTTAAAGCTTTTTATTGCTTTTTTTGCCTTTAGATGCCGTAATAGTTGCAGTGCCTATATTACCATCTATGGAAGACAGGCTGTGTGTCTGCCAGCTGTCAGGCAGCCTATTCATCTCCAGTTGCCTTTTGCCTACTTTCTGCAGCAGAAGAATTTCTCTTCACTGGATTTCATGTGCTGGAGTCCTATCCCTGCTGATGTTCCTGCTGCTTGTTTTTAAACCCAGGCTGGTTACAAGCCTGGGGAGCATGGGAGCCCACAGCCCTGAAGAACCTGGGGCTCCTGCGTCACATGCAGCTTGCCAGCCAGCCAGCTATGGCTCTGGGCCAGAGCAACATCATAAAACTGGCAGTTGGGGGCTGCTGGCTAAACCCAGTCGTTGGCTGGAGGGGGAGGCAACCAATGGGGTCACCATGGCCTCCACTGATGGGCTACCCTAGGATACACCAAAACACCCTCCTTCTGCTTGTCCCACGGTAGAGATGTGGCATCTGGCTACCTTTCCTCTGCCTAAAACCCCTTCTTCTTTCCTCTTCTCATCTCTCTAAGTTATGGGGTGTGTGTGGAGGGATTACTGGTACAGGTAATGTCTGGCCATTCCTGACCCAGGTGTTCCTGGAAATTCCCTCAGGCACCTGCCAGCATCATTAGGCACCAGTATATCTTTACTACTGTGGTATTTTAGAATTTTACCAAAGCCTCATCTTTAGGTAGAGCTGTGCAGGAAGATAGGATGGCCAGGTGTCCAGACCATAAAGTCCAGACCCCATAATCATAGCCCTATGCTATATCATCCTTTGCCTAAACAAACCATGTTCCCATTTAAGAGAGGCCCTGAAATCACAAGAGGCAATGCTTGTATCTAGTGGCTGCCTCTTTTTTCTCCTCAGAAGGTTAGTGATCTCAAAATCTGCAGATCTGCATATTTCCTGACCCACAGCATGAGCTAGTGACTCACTCATAAGTGGTGGAGAGAGGATGAACAGCTTTGCCAGACCTTGTGACAGGGGTAAAATAGATCATTCAGTTGCATGAGTTTTGTCAAATTGGTGTGCTTATTTTAAATTTTCCTAGGTGTGACCCAACTCATCACCTCCTTACCCAGGCTGTGAGAAACCACTTGAAATTTTGCTTACAACTCTAAGGCTCAGTCTCATAGCTCACAATTATCAAACCCTGAGTCATGAGTTGCTCTTCCTGTCATTACTGATATATTAAATTGCCTACAGGAAAGAAATGGCACCTTAAAACCCCTCCCTCACACAGGCCAGCCATGAAGCTCACAGCCAGAGGCATTTGCCCACCTCCTTGCTCCCCAAGGAGCCTAGGGTTTGAGCTCCTGAAGTTAACAGAGAGATTGCTGTAGACATCAGTGTGTCTTGGATCAGGCTGCAGCTACCCAGGAGAAAAGATGGGCTTTGCAGCCCATCCAGATGGTTAACAGCTTTACATACAACCACTGCCTTATTAAATCTACAGTAAATTAAATGAACACTTAAGACACTCAACCGAAAGTGCTATTGACTGCAGTAATTAAATTGAAATACCCAATTAACCACACCAGAATAGGAAATGAATATATCATGGGGCACCACTCTGCAGTGACTGAGCCAATCAGATGCTGTCTATACCTGAATTTGTGCTGAAATAATTTTTAAAGGGAGTTTATTATTATTTAAAGATGTGTTTATATAGCACATGCATATATATGTCTATATATGTGTGTGTGTATGTATATATATACACACACACATACAGACACATATTATATTATTATATTTAAGTCTTCTGTCTGAGCTTTCAGCCTTATGTTGGCAGAGACATTAATTCCAGGTCAACCAGCATCTTCCAAGATAAACTCACACATTATTGAAACATCTAAATCAGAAGGATTACAAATGTCCCACAGCAGACTTTTTTTTCCTTTATTAAGAACATTTACATGAAGGTTTCTGCAGTTTCAAAGCTATTTCAGACTGAGGCCAAAGTGAAGGGGGGGGGGGTGGGGAAGAAAGGAGGCTTTTTTCTCTCTATTTAGCCTGTGCTGTCAGGTCTCTCTGCCTGCTGATCTAACCACAGCCACCCCAAAGGAAAAGTTTACCTTTAATTAAGACATCTAAGTGTTAGCATTCTTAGGCTCTGAGCCTCTCTCCCTTTCCTCCCCCTCTTTTTTTCAATCAGGAGTGGAAACTTTATCTCATCTACAAAGGCACACTTTTGTCCAAATCTTGATAGATTGCCATGATAAACCTTCACTCCAGATGAGTATGGAGGGTTCTCAGCCATCCCCTGTGACAGGCTCTCCCCAGAAACATGGTGGTTTTGGGGCTGCCTCAGCTCGGACAGAACTTGAGCATGGCTACTCCACCCTGCCCTCCCAGAGATGTGCATAATGCCCTGGCTCTGTTTTGCCCTTTGTTTGAAGGGGAATTTGCTCTCCACAAATCTTGAAACAGCAGCCTGACAATAGCAGCACTCGGAATGACAAAAGGTCAAATTGGGTTACAGTCACTCAACTCTACTGAGTTATTTGGGCAGTGGCAAGAGGAGTTATTTTTAATGACTTTATGTTTTAGTCTCATAGACAATAACCAGAGAGTGTCTATGAGCCTGCAAGCCTTAATCTTCAGCTCAGGAACCAAGAGAACCCAAAAAACCAGAGATATGACAGGGTGGAAGGCATCTTCCAAATTCGGAGGTTTCAGCAGAGAATACATTTCCTTTCATTTCCTCAGTCATCCCACTCATCCTGGCATTGTCCATGACATTTCCCCTGCCTTGTCATGGGGTGGTGACTAGGTCCTGTTCCTGCCTGGTGCTGCTAATGGCTTCATTATCTTGATGCCCCATGGACAAAGCTGAGGTAGGTGCCTCTCCTTGATGACACCAGACCCTGCATCCTTGTGGGACCATGTTCAAAGGGTCTGAACTGCTGTCCTCCCCCCAGGCTATGGAGCCAGGAAAGGCAGAGGTGACCCTACCATGGTTCTGCAGTATTTTGGAGAGGTCATACAGGTACCATTTCTGTAGATCTCTTTGCTTTTGTCATGCCTCCATTTTGTCCACTTCCATACATTTTCTGGACCAGACTGATCTCTTATTGTTCCTCTCCTCATAAGTGGAATTGCAGCTCCTGTGGCCCTCTGCCACTGTTTATGCTGGCAGAGACCAGTAGATATTGGCAGGAAAACTTGGATGGGATTCACACAGTGAGAGGGCAGGGAGGGAAGAACGGGCACACTGTGGTCCTCAGTGCCTTTGCCTGCCTTGCAAAGAGCATGCCCATGGACAGAGGGAAGGAAGGTCACAGGGGGGTGAGAACTCTCCTAGCTGATCAGGAGACTGGACAGGTTTTTAAATCCTTAGGTCTAAAAGGCACCTTAGATCCTGTCAGGTACCTGTAGGATCTGTAGGACCCTCTCTGTGGAAGTCGCTCAGCTGGCCCCAGAAGCTTTCTTCTATTTATCTGACAACACTTCTGAATATATCGTGCTGCCTACCCCGTCTTGTGAAGAAGAGGTCATAGAGCCAAGTACAAAATGTGCGCTGGAACAGAGACGCCTCAGGCTTCAAAATACATGGACATGCTTGAGCAGCAAGGCAAAGCTGCACTGCTTTGGCCAGTCTTCCTTCACCCTACTGCAGGGAGAGGCAGGAGAAGTGAGTCTGCTGCTGACTAAGGTGTCCCACCTTTATGCCTCTGAGATGACCAAGTAACCCAGCCCTGACTGAAGCCAACAGAAAACTTGTAACAGGCCTTAGGGCCCATCCTTGCTGCATCAGAGCCTAAAAGAAGAACCTGGCCCTGAGTGCCTGGCTACTATTCAAAACGGCTCTTAGTTATAAAGAACAAATTGTAAGTTCTCATGTAATGTCCCTGGCAGAATCCAACCTTGTAAAAGAAAAGCCTGTAAACATCATCCCCACTCAGGAACTGTGCAGTGTTATTTTCTGACCCTGATGCACTTTGCCATATCGCAGAACTGTACAGGTTGGATCTCTCCCTGACAGTCTTGAATGAAAAATTTCAAAAGGTTTCTCTCCTTTTCTTTCCCTCACTGCTTAATACAAAGAAACATCTCATTTTGCTCATGTAGATCTAAAATGATGACATACAGCTTAGAAATTACTTCAAGTACAGCAGGGAGATTACAAGCAAAAGCAGTTCATGAGCTCTAATACTGCATTTACCTGCTGTGAGGAGCAGGTCCCAAAGCCCATACCCCTCCGACAAGCCCCAGGAGTGCAGGAGGGATTTGTTTACATGCTCAGGGAACAAAGTCATGTCATGGAAATTCTGAAAAAGGCTTTGCTGAATTTTACTTTTCTATTTTCCAGCCTAGTTGAAAGGAAGCACAGCTTCTCTGAACCTGAATCCTCCTCCACTGGCAGATTATTTATTAAACAGCAATGGTAGGCTGGAGCTGTTTTCACTTAAGGACAATTCTTTCAAAGCCTAATGGAGAAGCAGAGTTGCCATAGTTACCTGAGCAAGCCCTCAGCACAGCAGAGTTCCTTCCTACAACCCAAGACTTTAGGTCAACTTGCAAATTTGTCAGACAAAGCTTAATGATTTGCTATTTCATGCTAGTGAATTGCATTTATCAAGCGAGAAAGTGACGTGCAAACCACGGATGGGATTGCCCCCCCACCCTTTACTTTTGTGCTGATCCAGAAGCCCATGGGGTTCACACCAGCTGGAAATTCTGCAGGGTATCTGTACAGCTGGGGAGGAGTTTGGAGTAAAAACACATTTAGATCTTGGCACTGGTTTCGGCTGTCCAATCCAGCCCATCATTAACAGCTTCTGTACAGCACTACTCTTCCTCTAGGGGCTGTAAAAATGAACAAAACCTTTGTTCAACCTAAACTTCCTTTCCTTGTCTGCCTTTCCTGCAGACTTTCCATTCTAGTGGTCCTATTGTTTCATTTGGAAATGTCAGAGAGCTGCACTATAGGCACTGAGTACCTATTTTATAAGGAATATATTCCATTTTAGGAGGCCAAAATCATACACTGTGTTGTTCCACAATTAATTCACTTGCAGTTTGCTTGGACTCACTATGGCTTGTCTGAAATGGTCTTCTTTTCCTTTTCCTTTTCCTTTCCCTTTCCTTTCCTTTCCTTTCCTTTCCTTTCCTTTCCTTTCCTTTCCTTTCCTTCCCTTCCCTTCCCTTCCCTTTTTTTTTAGGCGTCAGTATCTGTATTTAGATTGGTAGCGAATGCAGACACTTGTTTTGCACCTGAACAAATAGGATTGCTGAGGACAAGATTAGCTTCTTTGTGCAAGCCAATTTGGACACTGGGCATCCCAATGAATGGGTATTTTGCTTTTGAACATCCCTTACTGGAAGCGGCAAAAAAAAGCAAATACTGTGATTGTATCATCTGTTAAGTGGGTCATTCCTACAAAGGGAACTGGAAAATCTACCTTCCTACTCACGGTTTCCTTCAGTTCTCCATGTTGTAGTGTTGGAGAGAGCAAAAGGGAGAAGAATGTGCATAGAGACATAATTATCCTGAGAACCTGCTGAAATCAGGCAATCCACAAACTGGCAGTCTTACATCCCTCCAGTGCCCAGGTTTCCATATTTCTCTGACCTTTTCCCCTCTCAGCTTCTTCCCCCAGCAGCTCTTTATCATAGTTTCAGGCACAAGTATATCCCCACCAATCAGCACAACTGCAATTTAATTAGGAAGCAGGTGAGATGATGCAGACACAGCAAAGAGTGATCACATATATTGGCCACTTCTGTCATTTATAGCATAAGTTTTGTGAGGGTCTTGCTAAGGTGCTGCAATGTGGGATGGATAATGTTGCTGACCTGGGACCAGAGGCTCAGAGGGATTTAGACCCCTAAATCCTACTCAAAATTAATGGGGATTAAGTGTCAAAGCTGAACAGCTGTTTAAACTCCACCGGAAAACTTGAGCCTGAGTTAATATGGTGCCCACTCAAGCAGTCCTGCTGGCCTTCACTCCCCTTTCTGACCAAAATGGGTGACATGCATTTTAGAAGGCATGAGTTCATGCAGGCATGGTGCAAATCAAGTAGAAGATAGCAAAGAGGATCAGGGAACAGAGAATAAAAGAGTAAATTATGAGTCAGGGAGATAAGGATGAGAAGGAAACATGACAGGGCTAGAAGAGAGGAGAGAGAAGAGGACATGATGGCAAAGTCAGCCATGGAAGGAGAAGAAACAGTATAAAGGACATAGGAAAAAGAAGGGAATGACCCATCTCAGAAAATGAGGAAGGGAAGACCAACAGTGTATGATTTAGACCAAACTATAGTGGAGTACAGAACTCAATCTGTCCTTCACCAGCAAGATACTGATGAATAAAAGAAGAAAGAGAAAATGAAGCAAACAAGTAAAGGATGTCTTTTTCTCTCTGTTGTGGAGCTTTAAGGGGCAGCTTATATGTGAAGTAGCTTGTCATTAGTGAACTTTTGCAGGATGCACCCATATTATGATCACCTTTTAAATAGATGGTTCTGTTCAAATAGCATGTTCTTGGCTGGATGATTGACACATGGGGTGTTTGATTTCCAGAGACAATAAGCATAAAAGAGCAGCACACCATTGGAATTTCGGTTACTGGGGGTCTTTGCATTTTCCTCCTCTCCCTGCCAACACTGAGTGCATTCCGTTCAGACTTGACAGACTGGCAGGAGCCTTAGCAAAGCAAAACTCTTACAGATTTAATGAAAATTAGTGGCTGAGAAGAGAATATCCAGCAGATAAGGGAAGTGCTGGTTGAACCCACACATACTTGTTCACCAGTGGCTGGCACAAGTACAAAGTGACCCAGCTGGCATCTAATGTCTTTTGCCTGATGAGGATGTTATAGAACACAGGAGAAGGAACTGGGTGTCTTGTGGTTGGGAAAAGAGAGGAATGCAAAGGGACAATGATTCAAATCTGTAAGAAACCCAGCTTTCTTTTTCTGTTTTTTTACCATCTCAGTTTTCAGAGGTAAATTACCCTGGATGATTTAGGCCATAAAAACTTTTGAGTTATCTTCAGTATTTAGCTATGAAAGATGAGACAGTTCAGTTCAAATCATTAATCTGAAGACATGTTAAATAATTAACAGTATATAGTTTGCAATGCCATTTACCATCCCATGGGGTTGCTATTCCTCTGACCTTGTAACAGCCTTACTTCATAAACAACGCTCCGCAGGGCTGCACATTGACAATACTTCTTAAAATAAGGAACTGTAATTCAATATCAGCTAATCGATATGTGTGGTGCAGCAGGTAGTTTGTGCTGGTTTTTTTGGGCCTCAAGTAAATAGAGTGAGTTAAACAATAGGGAAAACTGCAGAGGAAAGAAAGGGAATGTGGTATATGCCAGTGCCAAGGCTTGAACACATTCATACGATGTAGTAAACTAAGGTCACTGCCTTTGTTAAGAAAATCTTGGCAAATTGCATCTGCTGTAGAGGTCAGGCAATTATGTTCACAAGGAAACACAAACTTGCACGTTATTTAATGTTTCCAGCCTCTGTAGAGCAGTCCTACGTCAGTTTAAAATATACAACATCCCTGATGAGTAACAGATACTGCTGAACAAGCTGCTTTCCTCCAAGCTCAGTTCTAATAGTGGTAGAAAAATTTACAGCAAGGTTGGGTTTTCATTGAGAACAGCAACCCCTTTGAAATGGAAAAATATTGAGAACAACTCAAAATAAAATTGACTGCTTTATTTTGCCTCTTTTCAAGTTTTCTATTGCATGTGAGTTTTATTTAGCTTTGTTTCCAGATTGCTCTTAGTTTTTTGTGTTTGTCATTCCATTTTTGGTTTCCCAGTGCTTGCAGCACAGGTCAGCTTCCCTACTCTCTGACTAGCTGAGTGTCCTTTACCACAATATTTGTCAAATAGTGAAAAGATAAACTAGCAGATAATCACTAAATGCTATGGGTTGACATTAGCAGCAAACTAAAATGCCAGGTCATTCAGAAACTTGCAAAACTAAACTCTTTTTCCAGGAAACTAAAAATAAATTAAAAAAAGAAAAACCAATATTTTTTCTGCTTCCATCTTTATTTAGATGAACTGATTACTATAATGTGCAGCTGTTGGCTGAAAATTATCTTGGCCTCAGAACAATGGAAAGTGGCAAATATGGTACCATTTTTAAAAGGTTTAGGGAAAATGCTTATACCAGGCAAAATGTATATGTAAATTTTTTTTTAAAGAATAGCTTTAGGTGACACTGGGATAAATAAGATATGCTGAAGAGTTCCAGCTCAGCTTTTGCAAAGGAAAATTGTACTTCACAACTCTAGTTAAGGATTTAGAAGTAGATAACAAGCATGTGAACAAGAGGTATTCAGTTGACATAGCTTAACTGGAAAGCTTGTGCCCAAAGGCACTCAGTAGGATCACTTGCTAGAGATGCTTAAAGAAATTAGGCTGTTGTGGGTAAGAGGGAAGCTCCTCACATTGCTTAAAAGGCAGAACAGAAGGGTAAGAGCAAATTGTGAGTGAAAACTCACAAGCAAGGAAGGTTACCAGCATCTAGATGATAGAAGAGCAGATGAAGTTGAATATAGACAAATATAAAATCCAGCTCATACGAAACAGTCCTTACTCTGCCTACAGTGATAGGACCTAAACTCAGTCTTACTCCTTGGGAATGAAGATCCCAAAGTCAGAATAGACTGTGCTATAACACCACCTCAGTGCTCAGAAATGCAAGTGCTCAGACAGCATCCTGAATGCCAGCAAAGGAACAGAGAGCAAAGCAAAGACATCGTGCTGGCAGTTTCTAAACCCACTCCCATCACAAAAAGAACACAGTAGAAAGAAAAATATAGAGAAGGGCAAAAAGGACTACCAAAGGAAAAAAAAAAATCCACCTTCCATAGAGGAACAAGTTAAATAGACTAAAACTTGTTCAGGCCAGGAAAGGAAAATTTGAGGGAGAAGTATGAACAGAGATTGATGAATCTTCCAATTCAGGAGTTGGAGGACATCATGTCAAATGAGCACATGGCAGGTTAAAAGCAGACAAGGAGGTCCTGATGTGAGACACAGCTACAGAACTATTTTTAGCAGGATGTCATTCATACTGTAAGTTTAAACGGGTTAAGAAAGCACCTGGACAAATGAATTGACAAAAAATCCATTCAAGTTATTGAATGCAAATACTCCATATATTGATGCCTAGCCAAAGATGGTTGGAGGCTGGGAGAGCATTGTGGGGAAGGCTAGTGTTTGCTTATCTGGTCATAATAATGACCACTAGGAGTGATCACATACAGAATCAGACAAACCTTTGGTCTCAGACAGTCCAGACTTCATATCTGTGCTGTTTATGAAATCAAATTAAAAACTGCACTTTTTTTCACTCACTCTGTTCATCTCTAACTGCTCTTTGTTTGGGAGGGAGCACTTAAGAAATACCTTGGAAAGGAATACAAAAAGTTTTTTAAGATCTCCTGTCTTCTGGTCTGCAAATGTCATTTGTTATATTTATATTCCTATAACAGTCATGAAAATTGATCTTGCGTGTGGTAGGTATCATTCGCTGCTGGTGTAATAAAATAAACACTGATGAATGTTCATGGGATCTGTCTCTAGGTGTTTCTGTCCCATAGTGTTTCAAATTAAGCTTCCAAACTCCTCTCTCATCACTAAGCCCAAATTCATCCACACAGTAAACAAACCACTAGACAATGTAAGCACTGATCTGTCAGAAGCATCCCCCTACACAGCTCTGAGCCTGAGTTGACTGTGTTACAGTCTTCACCTTCTAGAGATCAACTCAGCCAAGATTTTCAGAATAAGCTGGAATGTTATTTCCCTTGGGTGAAATCTGTTGAAACTGATGGCTATATTGTTATTGGAAATTCCAGTGGGGCTGAGATTTTACTTCCAGTGCTAAAGTCTTGAGAACACCAAATTACTTGGTTATAGTTGTGTAATCCTGAACTGGAGGCAGGGAATGGATGCTCTAAGAACATGATTGTCATCTCCAGGCACTAACTACAGACAGGTTAAAACTTTCATTTAAGCACAAAGCATGGAGAAAAATGTGTTATTGTTCTGCACTAAAAATTAACAGGTAGATTGAGCCAGGGGGAATGGGTGGTCCAGACAGACACAGTCCTTGGTTGCTCTTCTTGCCTCATGTTTTCATCCTTCATGCTCCCTGTTTCTCCTGATAAAGCTAACAATGCCACACTTGTTTTGCTCTCTGCCACTGCTGAGGGCTCTATTTTTAATCACAATTAATATGGAGACCAAAACAAGGCAGAACTTATGTCTCACCCCCATTGTTTGTAAAGGAGCTGTTTAGTCTGAGGTCACGGGGCCTGCCTCTCACCAGGCAGCTTCCCAGCCTCCCCCAAAGTCAAGCCAGCTCAGGTCCTGCATGACTCTGCCAACCAAAACTGCCTTGCAGGTTTGCTTTATACACGACATTTTTTTTAATCACTTGAGGTCTTCTAAATACTCCCTGCAGCTGTCTCTGCAGGGGTGCAGCAGGGCATGGATGGGTGGTGGGAAGACAGCACTGTTTCTTGGACTGTCACTGCCATGATCACCTTGTACCTTTTGGGCACGAATCCATTTTTAAGTAAAGATGCCTTACATAGACATCAGCAGCTCCTCTCCTGACCATGAGTTATTTTGGCAGGAATTAGGCCCCCGTGATCACCATGGACTTAATGTACCTGGCCTAGAGAGATGCAGATGGGTTGACTAAAGTGACATCTAACTCATGATGATGCCTGAAAACAACAGCTGATGCTTCTGAGAGCGTATTTCCTCAGGTACCAAAGGCCCAATGAATATGCCCTGAAGAATCCTAGTGTATACACAGAAACAGAGATCTCAGCACTGTTATGATTTCTGAGGGACTTCAGCTTTCTGCAATTCACTGCAGAGTTCCCTTCAGTTCATGTGTTCCAGCCTTCAGTTCATGTGTTCCAGCCTTCCTCCTCTTGTATTGAAGTCAAAACCTGAACAGTTTTGACTTCAATACAAGACACAATTTACTTATGGCAAACAGACTTTGTTGTCCTTCAGAGTTTACCACACAGACAGGCAGCTTTGGCACTGCACCACCTGAGAGGGCAGATGCAGGGTGTGCTATAGCAACCTCAGGAGAATAATATTATTTTCTTTGGATCTTTTTTAGGATTAATTCCTAAGCTGCTTATTTATCTAATTTACAAGAACTGCTTTCATTCCAATTTTGTACACAAAGAAATCATAAAACCATCTTAATTTCAAAAGACCTTGCTTATCAAATGCATTTTTCATAGATTTGTTGAGCATTAGTGTATCAAGGCAGTTTTCTGTGCCTGTGCCAACAGCCACTTTTCCTTCAAGAACTGAATGTGTTTGAAATATTTTGAACCCCCACTTTCTGCTTCATTTGCTAAATAATTTCACATTTCTTCCAAAAGCCGGTATTCTTTCATCAGATAGCAATCCATAATATTGCAACTTCCTAGAACAATGGAATGTTACTGACAGAATGAATATTTGGGTACAGAAGTAATTTTTTTTCTTCTTTCACTGCAGGAAAAGGCTAAATTTGCACATTTCTAACTAGCATATGTGTAGACGCACTTCTTGCTTAAGCTGCCCAAACCAGGTTATGTTCTAACTAGTCCTCAGGGCTATTTTTTCCTGCTGGCTTTTAGCATACCAACAGACAAAAATACAACTGAAGGTCAGCTTTAGCAAACTTCCATGCATTTGGCTTTCTATGCATTCAGGCAACCCTATGTCCATCACTAACATTCTAAAGGCATATAAAAATGCACAAGGGACATTTTTTTAAAAGATGCCTATACTATTAACTGCTTGCAGCTGCCCTATTAAGAAACAACATTATCAGCCTTAGAAATTCTGAAGCTGGTTACTAAAATGGTTACAGACTAAGCTGTCTACTTAGTTTGAGTATATATTTTATTTGAGCAAATGAAGTGAATAAGCATGTGTGCAAATGATCAGACATGCTGATTTGTGTGTGATTACTCAAGTCAAATGTTTAATTTGCATAACTGAATGCAAATTAGGTACAGAACTGCAGGCTAATGTGAAGCATGCCATTTGGCGCCTGACAGTTTTAAAAATCAGACTCAAAACCTCCATGCTTAGTGTAACTAAATCAGAACAGTGGAATTCAGCAGAGCAGATATCTGTCATTTGATTCTGCTTATAATTATTTACCATTAAGGGAGGATGACACGTAAACAAGCAGCAGAACCACAAGTCTGCTTCATTTTCTCTCTCTCCAAGAGAAACCACTGTTCTGAGCTTCTAGCATATTCTTTCTTATAATTTAAATTTAAAAATCTGACAAAGGAAAACCTACAACTATACAAACATATGCAAGGGCTCCCTTAGAGTAGCTGTGTGGTAGTTTTTTTGGAAGTGGAAGGTTTCCACTGTACATGGTCCTGAAATTATTTTTAGCTTTGTTTGTTTACAGTCTGGAATGACATTTTCAACGTGATTTGATGTTTCCTAGTATTCTTGGTCCACTCTTTTCCAAGGGAAGCAGTGGAAAGTCTACGATGTGGTAAACTGAATGCAAGACCTCGTATGAGGAAAATATTTGTAGAGAACAATCTGACAGGGATTGGGAGCTGAACTGGATGATCTAATGGGCATTACAGTGCTGGAGCCTAATGATTCATAGCAGCAGAATGGCAAGACAGCAATTCTAATGCTATTTAAGACCATAGTGAATAGGGTTTTCTGGTGTATTTGAAATTCTGGCTTACTGTAATATACAAGAGACCACATAAACTCTGCTCAGGATGTCTTTCTATAATGTTTTTTGGCTTCTTATAAACCCAAACATTTCAAAGGCCAGACTTGGGAGGTGAAATATAGTCAGGACATCAAACAATGGCTGAGAAAACCCCATAGTCCAGCCTATGTATATATCCCAATTTGTTGCCTTATATTAGAAGATGAAGTCTGGCTGAGACTGCTGCTGAACATGGAACTGCTGTGTGTTTAAACTGGGAACTACAAAAGGAGGTTTCAAAGAATAACACCCAAAGCTCCTGCAACCTAGGAGGCAAAAGATACAGAGTTAAAAAACACAACAGCCCTAAAAGCCCCAAATGGCATGATTTTGCATGCCCAATTAAGGACTTATGAGTGACGGAGGTTGGCAACACTAAGGAACTGACTCATGAATGCTCTGCTTTCTCCATTAAGGAAAAAAGAAGCAGAGGGAAATGTCAGAGCTGCCCTTTGGCTGTCTTCCCCACAGTAGGCAGAGCCCCCTGCCACCCCGTTGTGTGGTTCACAGAGGACCAGGGAGGTCAGAGCAGCCCTGGGAGGTCGCCGGTCCCACAGCGCACACGTGGCCTTAAAGAAATGCCAGTTCATTGTCTACGTAGAAACTGAGGTCTGTGCATGTGCCTCAACCAGATGATAACTCTGGCTGTGCAACCACTGGAGGAGCAAACATGAAGGAACTCTGGACAAAGGAATTCCCACTTATCTGCTGGACAATCTCAAGTTTCATGCACAAGTCTTCTGAGATAAAACCCAAACCATGAAAACAGAAACAAGCTCTTTTTATTCAAACACACTAAAAATATCTCCTACTACCACTCTGCATAATGTGAAAACCTAGAAGAGAGGCAAGTATTGATCATGTGAGATTCACTGGTAGAAGTTTTTTGAGAGAGCTGTGTGAGCCTTAAACACACATATTCACTGTGCATATGCATTTCTGGGAATACACTCTATATTAGCCTGCAAATCCTACTGCTTCACTCTAGGTGAAACAGAGCTAACATCAAGGACAGGGATTGTTTTTCAAAGGCAATAGAGTAAGCAAGTCTGTTCCTGAAGGACCAAGATATTAACAACTGTGAGAGAAATGCAGATATGCCAGGGAGTAGCTGAAATTAATGGGATCACACTTCATTACAATTCAACTAAGGATTTTACCCTCTGTCACTACAAGTTCAACAGTAGATTCACGAAGATCAATATATATGTACATATGCATCGCACGCAGCCTGGAGACGGATCTGTCTCAATGCAGCTTCCATTACAGACCATTCTAATTCTCTCTGTGAGGCTGCAGGGCTTTCTACCCATCTGTGGCACCTCATGCAGCAGCACACAGGACTAACAAAGTCAGTGCTCACCCTTCTCTTTCATAATAGAAACACAATGAGATACCAAAATTCAGTTCAGGAGCAGTTACTTCAGTTTGCTTAGACCCAGTATGGATATGCTGATTCTCCTCCAGTAGAACATATCCATATGAGTTCAGATTTATAACAACTCTTGCAGTGTGACACACTGGCAGGTGTCAGCTCAGTCATGTTTGCATGCATGCACAGTCCCTCACAAACAGGGTATAACTCAAGTAATCGTAACCTAAGTTATCCTTCAGTGACAGTGGGTTATGCTAGGTCACATTTGCATGAACTGGGAGCGTGCACATGGGCCATTACCACTGGCAACTAGAAGAGCACAGTTAGCGAAGTTGTCCTACTTGAGAATCTAAATTCTCTATAGGTACAGGTCATGGAAGAGATATTTGATGACATAAATCAAATTTCCCTGTCTTGATGACTACTTTATTCCTTTTTCAGTGATACTACATAGGTCTTCAGCAGCTGCCAAATTTCAAGCACTGACTATAACCTCACTTACAGAAAAAAACTCCCAAAATTCTTTTGGCCAGGAACTGCAAACTGAAATAGCTCAATGATTTCGGAGTACTTTGTTAGGATTTATAATCCCCAAGGTAAAACACAATCAGCATTTGCAACACAAAGTAAGTATACAAAAAAGCAAGTAGAAATAGGAATATTCCCCAGCCAAGAACTTTTCCAGGCTGGATCTGCTGATGTGCCGGCAGCAGCAGAGGCTTGCAGGCGAGGGGCTTGCTGAAGAGCATGTAGGATGTCTGAGCTCTTAGGGTGGGAACGCTGAGAGGCTTAATAGAGGCAGGGAACCCATTCTGGCATTTTCAAATCTTAGGTTGTGGCTCTGTGGGGAAACTATTCTGATTTAGACAATAACCACCACTGAAAATGGTCCCTGCTCTTCTCCTCCCACTTTTCCTTGTGCACTGGCATTTTTCTGGCCTCAGATGAGCTGGGTTGTAGATCTGAGCCAGCTGACTGCTCTCTACTTCTTTCTGTAGGGCTAGTTTTCTGCTGATCTAGCTTTCTGAACACGTTTGCTGGTGGGGGCAGAACACTGTCAGTGCCAGTAGAAGGGGAGTGGTGGGGAGATAGGCAGGGGAAGGGAGAGAAGCAGAGCCCTTCTTGGCTGCAGCAGTTGAGCATTAAGTCCATTTAGTGGCATCAAAGTATGACACCATTAGCATTCCTGTCCCATAAAGGAAGAACAATCAATTCAACTTCACTTTTTAGGGCTTCAAATCTGATTGTTCTAGCAAATAGTTTGCTTGATTGTAAGCTACTTCCCATTGCTTACTGCAAGTAGAACTGGCAGATGATACTGCAACAGGACAGCATTTTGAACCTTTTTTTCTCCCCAAATCCTCACAAATGCAAACTCTTCCTGATCACATTTGTGTAAGCCCTCTGGGAACAGTGTTGTAGGGAAGAGACCAGCTGTAGTTGCACCTGTGCATCCATGTGGGTGCCTTGGCCCTGGGCAGGTGGGTCCAGGGCTTTGTTGACCCTCTGAGATAATCAGCATACCCCAAGCCACCACAGAGAAGGACAAGGAGGGGAGGGAGGATGCAGGGAAGGGGAGGCATGAGGTCAAAGGAGTGAGATGGGAGCTCAGGCATCCTGACTGCTGGCAACACGGCCTGGCCAAGGTGTCCAATGGCTTCAGTGCAAGACTGTGCATTCCCTCGAAAGCAAAGGAGCTGCACTATGGACCTGTCATCTCACGGCAACAGTGACCCCAGAAAGCTGTTTGTATGGGGTCTGGTCCCCTTGGTTCCAACACTGCTTTACACAGGTCCCAACAGCACAGAAAGTGGGCCAAAACTAACCAAACCCAACCAGGCAGCACCATCACACCCCTTTCTCAAGCAAACTCAGTGGAAAGGCTTTCTAATTGAATTTCCATATGTTTAATACAAAATAAATACAAATCTCCAGCTTCAGAAACATAAAGGCTGTAAGTGATGTAAGGCATCTGGAGTTGAGGTTTAACGCTGCTCCCTTCTCCACGCTGCCATGCTGTCCTGGTCTCACCCCAACATACACACGACACTTTGGGGGTGCCAAGACTATTTCTTCAGTGCTGCATGGTGCATGTGGAGCGGTTTCAACAGGGCAAGCTAAAAGAACATAAATCATACCTAACACAGCAGCTAATCAGGCCAGAGAGAGCCAAACAACCTCAGTGAAGAGCCACACGAACAACTTCGTCTTATTTGACACTCCAGGCTTGTGAGGTCTCCTCAGCTTCTGTTGAGCCTCCTTAGCTCAATAGACTTTACATGGAGCAAGCAGCACATCAGCGTCTGCATAGCCAACAAATATAAAACCAGAGAATTAAAAGGTCCCAAATCTCCACTCTGCACCTTTATTCTCCCTCTCTCAGACTGTAATGTTATTTTTTGTTATCAACTGGTAATTTGCTGACCTCTCAATTCTTCCCAACAGCTGCAGCTTACAGACTTTTTCTAACATTATTCCAATGAAAGTTTAATGAGATCTTTGCTTTAAATAACCTAATGAAATAAGGGTACCAATTAATCCCTTTGGGCTAAAGTCAGTTCCTCTTTATTTTTGTTCTCTAAAAGAGGCTGTAAAAGTCCCTCCTGCAGATGGTGGTCCTGTGGAACTTCATGGAGATTAACCCATGAGTTTCAACTGTGTGGTGGGGATTTGAAATTTTTCAGTCCGAAAGGATTTTTCATTGAAGAAATGGTGGTTTGTCAAAAGCAATATATTTATGGAAAGTATTTCCAAAGGAAAAAGAATTACAGAATTTCAGCACTACAGGAAACCAAAAAAATCTTCTGAAATAAAATGAAGGCAAATGCTAAAATATCGAAATTCACCATGGCATGGAAATTCTGATTTTCAGCAGGTGTAGCAGAAATTTTCAACTATGCAAATAGCTCGACCTCCAGCTGTTGAGTACCTTCTCAACAAGTGCTCAACAGCATCCATTTTATGCAACCATGCAGAATTCTCAAAACCAGAAAGGGATCTTCATGTAAAATCTGTCTACATCTTACGTGCAAAGCAAGACACAGCATGCCACTTGCTAATTTCAGCATTCCTTGATGAGATGTTGCAATATTAGCTACACTTGCTCCTGACAAGGCTAGACCGGGTGGGGCTCTAAGCAACCTGGGCTAGTGGAAGGTGTCCCAGTCCACGGCAGGGGGATTGTAGCTGGGTGATCTTTAAGGTCCCTTCCAGCCCAAACCATTCTGTGATTCTGTGATATGGGCTATGCCTCCACTGCAGATCGCAGGCCAAGTTCTGGGATACATGGTGAGGTTAAGTGCTCACTGGATAGCTGGGAATGGCTGGGCTGCAGTAGCACAGACCTCTGGGCAGGCTCTTTTATTCTCTTGAACAATATCAGTCTGGGATCTCCCTGCCACTGCTGTTGGATGGCTTTTGGTCTCTGAATTAGCTCATTTAATGTTCATGTATCTCAACAGTGCGCTATAATCTGCACTGTAGACAGAGCATTACTTCTCATCTAAATTTATCCAGCTTCAGTTTTCAGCCACTGGATCCTGTTATGCCTCTTTCTATCCATTCTAAAAACCTTCTATTATTAGAATTACACTACAGAGTTGAACAGATCACATCCATCATCGCTTTATGATCCTCCTACTGTTTTCCTCACTTTTAAACCACAGTCTCCAGTCGCAGCATAGGGGTGTTGTTTTTTCAGCCTCTGTTTTACAGTGGGGAAGCAAGTGCAAGGCTGTGAGCGTGGCACAGGTTGTGGATGCAGCTCGTACTGGAAGAGGACGATCAGAGGGCAGAAAGTACTGGTAAGTGCATCTGCTATGTTGCTGGGTCCAGCATCACTGCGGGCACACTTGCATTATGTCAGTGTTTCACATGGTTGGTGGTGCCTGAAAGATAATTCTGGCTTTGGCTTGATCTCTCACCTGATAGGTATTTAGCTTCTGTCATGCCCTGCTTTGTTCTCACAATTACACACCAGTAAAAACACCTTCTCTTCTCCTCTAAACTGTCCTCCAAACCTTTAAGTAAACCAGCTACCTAAAACAGGCTCTGTCATTCACCTGGTTGTCAAATCACAGCTGGTTTTGAAAAGAGCTCAGATACAGATCTCATCATGCAAGATCAGGTTCATCCATGGGGATGAGGAGAATCCTTTGTCTGCAAAAAGCAATTTGCAAAGATCAGTGCAAGTTTCCTGCTTAGTTCTGACGTTTGTGCACTGCCCACACAACCGAACCGAACAATGAACTGTGGGAAACATTCCTCTGCCGCTCTCGCCAAGCTGCCAGAGCGGGATGCAGAGCTAGGATTTATAGAGTTAAGAATTACACAAGGTTATACAGCTATATAAAATGCAATTAAGATGCAAAGAATATTTTATAGCCTGACTGCATCAGTGTCATAGAATTTCATAGCTGACTGTGTGTTTTTCCATTTCCTAGAGCACTCTTTAAAAGCTGAAGGAAATGTATTAAAAGCCAACAAGATTAAATTATACATAGTTCCTATTACTTTGCTCTTATAAAAGGACCTCACATGGACACCTCAACCTAAAACACAGGAATGATGAGGTTATTTTTGCCATAAGCCAAACATATGTCCTTTAGATTATATAAGAAATATTTGTGGTCCCTGCTGGTGTTGTCAGAATGTACATCATATATTAGATTCCTGAATACACAGAAATACCCACCTATTAAAGCTAAACAAAAGGGATTTAACGGGTTGGACTAATGAATTTCAGGAACTGATTATCCATGGCAGTATGATAGTGGCTGACGTGTTAAAAACAGTGAAATAATGTAGGACCTTGCCTAAATAAGATTTTTACCCAGTGCCAGCTAGCTGGTAAAAAATAGCAATAACCTTTTAAAACATTAATTTAGACTTTTATTAGAATACAAAGAACCTCCAGTTTTTGAAAGCAGGCATTGTCTCCCCTTTTAATTTCAACAGCACCATGGCTTGAATACAACACAGCAGGGTGTGTGTTTTCTAAAGTTGGGTTATTATCAGAGCACTCAATGCAGTTTGCCAATAAGCCTTTATTTGGCAAAGCTTAAAACTGCTGACAAATGAGATTCTTCCTCCAGCAGTAAAACAAGGCACAGTTAAATACGCCTAATTACAAAAACACACCAAGAAACAGTGTGAAGTATGTACATCGCTGAAAAATCAGATGATCTCTGCATCACAACTGACAGGCTGGCATTGCAATGAAATCTAACCTCATGGTGTAAAAATATATAAACACCAAAGACCTAGAGACAAGATCCTGCCTGGGTTATTCCTTATGCAATCCCATCACACCCAACAGACCCTGTCAAGCCTTTCCTCGGAGTGCAGTAATCCACTGCCATAAGACAGCTTGCTTCTGCTCCTGCAGCCACACTGGCCTTAGGAGCCATCTAACCATGCCAAGATGAGCATCCTGTAAGATCAGAAGCAAGTTTAAGCACATAGAGGGAGAAATCTGAAAATAAATTTCTCATCTTGAACCACAAGTTCAGTGAACTGATTGTTTGCCTACAAAAGTATGGCAGTGCTTTTTCTTCAGTATCTCTGCTATTTTCTCTCCATTGTTGTGAATTGACGCAGAGTTGAGGGTGCAATAAAAACCTTGAAACTGAATGAAAAGATAAATCTGTCTAACATGAAGTAGCGCTTTATATCTTTCTCCAGCATAAGACTGGATCACTAACACATTTGTTTCCTTTCTCTAATAGTGTAGGATAGTGTGCACTTTGAGTCTTTAGCTGTGAATCTCATTCCATGACAACTATATGTAACACTGATGAACTCTGTTCTAACTCTAGTGAAATTAGTACTGTTCTGTGGGAGATTAATTTGCCCACTTGGGCTAAAAGTTGTTTCTAGTGTACCTTTTTATTAATGTACCTTTCATCCATCAGCATTTCAGTAGCTATTTATGAGAAACATTCTCCAACATGAGAATACAACAGTGAGCATGACTGAGAAAGAGAAAATTATTAAAAATTGCATTTTGATTGAGGATTTTGATTTAGTTGGCATAGTATAAAACTTTTGAGCAGAAAATTCTCTTGACCTCAATTTCAGGACATTTAATAATATTCCCAGGCAAAACTCAGACAAACAGGAGTAAATCAGTACAACCATAAGCAATATTGCTATTTCATGTCCATGGTGCATTTTTTGCATATTTTTAATATTTTAAAAAACGTGCCTATTTTAAATGGTTCATATTTACTAGAAATATTTATAAAACATTAAGAACCACAAAGAGAAGTAAGCCAGTGAAGGCAAGTACAGAGTTAAAATGCCAGCGCCTCAAATAAAACATCCTCTAATACAACAGAGTCTCTTATTTGTTGCTGTGTCCTGTCACTTCCTTCAGCTGCACTGAGTGTCCCTGAAGGGGGATTTATAGCAGCCACCACAGTGTGTCCAGTTGCTTAGTCTGTGACTATATTTAAGCCAGGACTGAAGGGTTTAATGTTTATTCTCACTACTTTCAGGATCGAATTGTTTTTGTTTCCTGCATATGTTTTCTGGGCATTACAGCCCTGAAATCAAATTTTAGGTTGAAAGTTAAACTTTGTACTTCCCAGTTTTTCTGTGCTAGCTGAGGTCTGATACATTTGCACCTAAATAACACTAGAAATCTTGTCAAAAATGCCTGAAATGCCAAAGGAACTTTAAATTCCCTTTTCAAAGGTATTTAAATTGTAAGAGAGGATCAATTTAATAGAGAATTAATTCACTTAGGCTTCTGAGTGCACCAAGTCACTTTTGAAAATAAGCCCCAGCCTCTAAGGTCATATAAGTGCTTTTGAAAACTTTACACGGCAGCTCAAATTCACCTTAATTGTATTGATAATAGAGCTCAGGCTCAGGCTGAAACAGGATTCCTGGGAATCATGTATAACCAAAGAAAGATCCTAGTTTCATTGTGAGATCCCAGGTTAGGCTTGCAGAGCTGGCAGGGCAAAGACAGGAGTTTTTCATTGATCATATGTGATCTGTAGATAACTGAGACACAACAACAGAGCTCTAGATGTGTATCTTTCTGAAAAGGACAGTTGTTAAAACGATAAGGGGAAACCTTAGGAGAACAATACACAATATATTGGTCTGGAAATTAACAGCTGCCCTTAGCAGAATTGGTATGAGGTGTATGGAAAATGCACTGTTCAGGTCGCTCAAAGCTGTGCTCATACCTAAAACTAAACTGCTGTCTATGATGTACTCAGAAAGGCTGTGATGTGAGCACACGGGGTAGTGTGCTGTGGTCCCCAGGGCCAAAGGAGCAGGGAAATTATGGGGAATTCAGAAGACAGCAGAAAATGAGATGAGAAAGATGGAAGGACCAAGGTATGAGAAAGGATTGAGAGTTAACTTTACATAGCCTGCCTGAGCGCTGAATTAAAGTGCCCCGCTAATATAAATGCCTTGGGAATAGAGTTATTTACCAGGATGTTTTAATCGTAGTGTCACAGAATATGATGAGTTGGAAGGGACCAAACAGGATCATCAAGTCCTGCAGGAGACCTGCAGGAGACCATCCCCAAGAATCACACCACGCGCCTGATGAGAGCATTGTCCAAACACTTCTTGAGCTCTGTCAGACTTGGTGCTGTGACCACTTCCCTGGGAAGCCTGTTCCAGTGCCCAGCCACCCACTGAGTGAAAAAACTTTTTCTGATATCCATCCTACACCTCCCCTGACTCCGCTTCATGCTGTTTCCTCGAGTTCTGTCACTGGTTACAAGAGATCTGTACCTGACCCTCCACTACCCCTCATAAGGTAGCTGCAACTGCAGTGAGGTCTCCCCTCAGTCTCCTCCAGACTGAACAGACAAAGTGACCTCAGCCACTCCTCACACAGCTTCCCCTCCAGGGCCTTCACCATGTCCACTGTCCTCCTTTGGACACTCTCCAATAGTTTAATGTTGTTTTTTTATTGTGTCACCCAAAACTGCCCCCAGCACTCGAGGTGAGGCCGCCCCAGTGCAGACCAGAGTGGGACAATCCCCTCCCTTGCCTGCCTGGCAATGCTATGCCTGATGCCCCCAAGGACATGCTTGGCCCTCCTGCCTGCCAGGGCACTGCTGGCTCATGTCCAACTTGCCATTGACCAGGACCCCCAGGTCCCTTTCTGTGGCACTGCTCTCCAGCTTCTCATTCCCCATTCAATACGCACAACTAGGATTGTCTTGTTCCAGGAGTGGACTCCAGCACTTGCCCTTGTTAATCCTAACATGGTTAGTGATTGCCCAGCCCTCAGATTCTTTGAGGTCTCTCTGCAGGATCTCTCTACCCTCAAGGGAGTCGACAGTTCCTCCCAATTTAGTGTTGTCAGCAAACTTAAGTGTTCCCTCGAGTCTTGCATCCAAGTCGTTAATGAAGATGTTGAAGAGAACTGGGCCAATCAGTTAAACCAGGGATCATCAGGAATGGATTTAAAACCTTGGACACACATAAGGCATACCTCACTTGGCAAGTTACTGTAAGCAGAGCCATAGTAACTCTTTACCTGTGCACTTTTAGCCCAAAAGCTCATTTGCACTAAATTGCCCTTAAATGGGTTAGAGCAGGCTGAAATTTTTGTGTGCTACAAGGGAGCACAAAGCTACCACCAGAGCTGAAATCAGCTGGGAGAACTTGTTTATGAGGCCAAGTGCTAAGGAAAAGAGCAAAATAAATGTTCTAGATATCAGCAAAAAAATTCTTAACTCTGAGATCTACTGAGTTTATTGTTATGTCTCTGGGAAGAAGTGGAAGACTTATTACTTGAGTTGCTTAAAAGTAGATTGACAAAATAAAAGTGTACTACAAGGTATAACTGAACCAGCAAGGAGAATAGTTAGTTGTCCCAAAGGGGCAGCTTTCTTCACCTCTTATTTCTGCAACTGTCAGATTTCTTTCTGTGGAGTATTGAGGGAAAGATTCTAAATAGAACCAAAGCCCCTCAATTTCTCTTTTGTTCCAGGATTCAGTTTACTGGACCATTTTTTTTAACCTCTCTAATGTTAGAACAAATGTTTTCCCACTTGCTATCTGAAATTGAGAGTGACAAGTGACAAAATACCCCAAGAAAAAATGTTCTCATAGCATTTCCAGCTGGGACAAGACATAAAGGTTGCTAAAATCTCGTGAGAAAGTTTATTATCAAGACATTTCCAACCCCATCTTTCAATGCTCTGCTCAGTGCTACACCGTTTCCAAAACTGACTCTAAGCTTTGCTTCTGCTGAAAGCTGTCTGTCACTGACCACTGCAATTTTAGGTACAATCACCAAGAATATAGGTAGGTATATTGCAATTAGGTATAACTGCAAGAATTGAGGCTGATGGGCAGTGTCAGTGTGGGTATGGGATGGGGGAGCTCTTTCCTGGGAGGCAGTGGGAAGCTCAGTGCAGGAAGCAGGAAAGTCGGAAGACCCCTCGGTCCTGCTCTGCCTTCCCAGCACGGAAGGCCATGGTTCAGCCTATGCAATTGCATGAGATTTCACAGGATCACAGAATAGGTCAGGTTGGAGGGATCACTGTGGTCCAACCTCCCTGCTCGAGCAGGGTCATCCCAGAGCACATGGCACAGGACTGAGCAATTGCAAGAATTGCAAGGACTTGGTCCAAAGCAAAACAACACGTAACACATGCAGGTGAAGACTGGGGTCCTTGGTACTCACAGGACCCTCTGTTGCACCAATCACTTGCTAATAACCTGATCACTTGCATTTCTACTCATGCAAGCATCTCGGTGATGCCACAAGATATAGTCTTAAAGATCACCTTTCTGAAAAGTGCTTTGAGTCCTTCAAACAAAAGACATCCTGCAAAATATTACAGAAAGACTTCAATCAGTACTAAAGTACCTCAGTGCTTGGGGGTGTCTCACCATCATGATTTTTCATATATATATATACATAAATTCCAAAAGGAAACTATGATCTCCCAAATGTTCTAATGTTCAGTAAAATAACAAAGCTCTTTTGTTGTTCAACATGAAATAGACTTTTGGTCTTCGCAGTATTTTTTCTCACATCTCTTTCATAGAGATGACATGGGGAAAAAGAACAAAGAGGGGCAAAAATAGGGAAAAATAGAGGATGAAGAAATTTCATTTATCAGCTTCAGATTTTTCACTTTTTATCTTTCCATCCCAATCAGAAAATGTACATATCAACTTTCTTATAAGATTCTTACTTCTGCAAGAGACCTTTTTCCTAAAAAATTAGCATAGACATTAAAAAAATCAGCTGTGAACAACATATAGACAAAGCCTTGGCCTTGGGGCTTGCACAGGTTTTAGTTTACAAGCATGAGAACTTTAAATACAAGACTGTAGGTATTCTTTGATACTGGACTGATTGGAAAAATTCCAAAAGCCTTGCAGTGAAGAGAAAAGATGTATATTTAGGAAAAGAGCAATTAAATAAAGTAAACAATAATTAAAATATTGCAATATAAAGACTAGTATGTTGAAAACTTGCATTGACTAAAGAATATATGAAAAGGTTGCTTTTTTTGGCTCAAACCACAATGCCCAAGATATCATTAAACTTAGAACAATGGGGAAGAAAAGTGTTTTACATCCATGTTACTAACTTAATGACATGTGGTGATTTAGTTATAAGTGATCCCAGTGTAAGTGTACTGGTTTAAAGCTAGGGGAATGGGAAATAAGGTTTTATTTTAGATTTTACTTCCTGATATAAAAGCATCTGATTTTTTAGAAATGTCATGGGGCTGATCTGCTCTTTGTCTCTATGGGTTTATCCTGATGAAGACCACCTGCAAATCCTGCCCAATAAACTTTGTATCACTTGAATTTAATTAGTGGATGAAAAAGTTGTGATCCATATGACTGAGATGAACAAAAAAGTTATCAATAGAAAAATCTGAGAAAAACCAAAACACCACAATTCTAATTGAACTTGTAAGTTTGACAACAAAAAGTAGACACTCTCAGCTCGGGGCCATGCAGCCTTTGATTGCCAGCTCTGGGAATGCACAGGTGTTGGATTACCCACGGCAGGGCTGCCCCATGGCTCCCCTCAGGCAAAACCCCTGCTTTTTGATCCCTCCCCACATCTCAATGGGAGTTCCCCCTTCCCTGGGTCCAGGTGGACTAGGGAAACTGGGAAAACTCTCTCTGAAAACGAAATCTACTTGGCAGATCCTGTACCTCAGCCCCTCCCCTCCACATGAGTGAACTGGAGAGTGGAGAACAAGAGTTTTACACATTTTTCCAGAGGTGAAACAGGGCATCTGTCCAAATGCCTGAAGAGTGATGCACCATGGACAGGCAGTGTGAAGGAGATGTCTAGATTACCTGTGCAGTACAGACCAGGACAGACGGTGACAAATCGGCATGTCGCCACTGTGGGCTTTGTTGAAGACCAGACACACCTTTTATTCTGCTCTTCCCTGAGACAATACCCATATGTCAAAGGTTTGGGCATGAACTTTGATTTGATGGATTCTATTGATGTGTTCATATATGAACAGCAGCATTTGTCAGGAAAGTATCTCACAAATGACAACTTCACCACAGTTTTTGAAAGAGCCCAGATCCATTCCCCCAGATCAGACTTGTGCAGATCATTACAGAGATCAGGCTCACACTTTCTGCAGCACCCATATACACTGCACTTGCAGTCAAATTCAGACTGGCTTGACATTGTTTGAAAAAATTTAGGGAACTGACTACATTTGACAGAGCAAGAAGTTGCCAGAGATGTCATGAGGACACACACAGTGGGACTCAGGAGTGAGAAACAAACAAAGAAATGGACAGAAAAGGGAAGGAAGGAAGGAAGGAAGGAAGGAAGGAAGGAAGGACATGAGCAAAGGGTGTAAACAGACAAGCAAGTCANGAAGGAAGGAAGGAAGGAAGGAAGGAAGGAAGGAAGGAAGGAAGGAAGGAAGGAAGGAAGGACATGTTCCAAGCTTTTAAAGAGACCAGCAAGTCAACACCACAGGTTCAGCAGGGGTCCATGGTAAAGGTAAGGCCTGTCTAAGCCAGATGCAGGATATGATGTGGGACAGACCATGTCTATGGAGCTGCCTCTCTAGAATGACTCTGAAGTCCAAGGCTTGGTCACATTACTCTTTCACACAATATGGGTGCAGTACAAGCTGTGAAACCATACCTCTGAAAATGCAGAACAGCTGGAATAAATAATTGCTTAAGGAGGAAAACAGTCACCTCTGCCATGGGCTAACACCATGGCTTAAGGTGCTCAGAGCACCACGAAGACAGTAGAGCATGAAAACCTGAGACAGAGAAAAGGAAATCATGAGAGGGAAGGAAAAAAAAAAAATCGGCTATTTTTACATACTTTGGAGATTTTAAAATTATACCTATTTTTGTGCTGATAATCTTGAGACAAATGCAGGCATACAATTGCAGCCCATAGGAGGGAAAAGAAATCAGGAATATCAGCATCAGTTTTCATTCATGGTCTTCAAACGAGTTTGATGCCTGTCACAAGAACAAGAACACCAAACGCTGACCTGAATCCCCTCTCAACCAGCTTTTATTTCTTCTTTTAATTCTTGCTCCTCTGAACTCTAAAGAAGAAGAGAATCAGAGTCTTGTATCTCTGAATGTGGCATCTTCTATAGCTACTGATTCAGTTATTTAATTCTGCTGTGGCACTACAGTGTGAATAAAAGTGGGTATGTGTATAAGCATTCAACACAAGGATGTTTGGCAGGCTCACTCATAACTGTCTGTCCTGAAGGTTATTCAGTTTGTTTGTTTGCACCTTTTCCTGTAATACCTGCAGTAGTCACTGTCATGGAGAGGCTATTTCGGTAAATGTACATTCCCCTGAATTAGCAAGTTAATTTCTAGGCAGTAGGAAATGTTCTGATGAGCATTCAGTCATCACCACACTAACAAATGACGGTAGCAAAAAAAGCCAGATAAACTGCACAGCCAAAGACCCTGAAGTATTTCAGAAGTGAGTTGAAAGCCTACAGGGCCAGATCCTCCTCTCTCCTTTACATTTTCACAGCAAACCACATCCTGTCATTGAGAACCTGGTGAAAGCAAAAGTTTTCCGAGCAGAAGAGCCCCTGTGCAACCATTAACAGCTCTGAGCAGGAACCTGACCCAGCTCCTGCCTGAGAGGGAGCAGGAAAAAATACAGTCCTCTCAGGAGCATGAGGCAGGTTACAAGTTGCTACCTTGACAGCAAATCTGCCCTCAACTTCCCTTGAATGTGGAAGAAGACAAGAAATGCTGTATACTTAGCACAACAGAAATGCTTTTCTGATACATGGACTCCATCCCCAGCAGGGAATAATGCAAAACCAGCAATATAAACCACAGACAAAGGGATTGATCTGCAAGTGGTATAAACTGATAGGGTTGAGAGAACCCAGCTGACTGATGCTTGGGGGCTACTTGGGACTTACACTTCCTTTTACTGAAAAATTTATAACTAATTTTCATATAGCTCAGTGAGGATATTTTTCTGCCTTCCTTTTCCAGCAAACTTGAACTGGACTACATTCAAAGGGTTTGCATACACTGGAAACAAAGCCAAATTACAGACATGGGTTTCAAGTAGATTAGTTAATGGACATTAAATACTAATATTGAAGGTTTAATTCTGAAATAAAGTAACTGTAACTTGTTTTAACACTGAATCAAGCAAACTAAAACCTCGTTTATGTATGAATAAAAGCATCCACCCATGGGTTTAATAGGTTTTACCTCAAACACTTTAAATTCACGTTTTAATTATTTCACTCTATCTTCCATGCAGATAAGCCCAAGCAGTACCACTTTAACTGATGTTTTGTCTCAGGTGCCAGCTCACCCTCTACAGCCACTCTTAAACCAAAATATGGGTATCTCTATAGGGCTTTGCACTAGCTTTCCTAAATTGGTTTACAAAATAAACCAAATTCAGCTTCTGTGTGGAGATAAGGTCTAAATAGCTGAAAGAATGGGTCTTATAGATAAATGAGGAGGGATGGCATAAAAGCTTCATTGATTTCTGGCTGTGCTTCTGTTCTAAATCCCATTCTCTCCTAGTCTGCTGCCTCTGTTGAAGACCGTTGGATCTTTCTTTTTTGATTTAAAACTTCAGCTGAGTTTCAACTTGCTTCACTAGACTGACAATGAAGACTTAATCCCTCTTGGAATCTGCAAGATGTAAAAGGCTGTGAGTTAGCCAGGCTTGATAGGGCTCCAATTGGGAAATTGCCAGTGCTTTTTGCTGGTACTGGTTGTTCCCATTCATCAGAGCCATCCCCACCTTCAGCCAGGACTCTGCAGAGCCAAGGCCACTAAAAATGGGGTGGTAGTGCATGGGGCAACGGAATCCCCTTCTTTTGCATACAAATCCAATCTCATTTCATCTTCTGGTTAGATGCAGACTTCTATATGGCCACAATTTCACTCCATGGTCACATGGTTTGCAGACTCTGTGGTGTTCAGGAAAAACCTCCAGACTGACACTAGAGGCTTTTGGTTTGTTGGATGGGACTTTGAGCAACCTGGTCTAGTGGAGGGTGTCGCTGCCCATGGCAGAGGTGTTGGAATGAGATGATCTTTAAGGACCCTTCCAACCCAAACTATTATATGATTACATGATTATCAGTAGAATAAAAACACATAGAAAAGCTAAACCCATCCCATCCAGATGCTTTGGTCATGCTTGGTAGAGATAGAGTCCTCATTATGCACAACCCAACAGCTGGTAAAGCATTTAGAAAATGCTAACGACTAACGACAGTGACAAACATCTTTTAGGAGGATATAATTTGCAATCATCCAAGGCAAATATTTATACATGCCATTATCACTTCCTGGTGGGATTACTGTAATCCATTATTTGCAGGTCTTCATGCTACCGTACTTCCTTCAGGGATTTGAATTTTTGCAGAACTGTGGCTCCAAAATGCGCATCCCAGCCAAGATTCATTACTCACGTTACAGGCAAAGCTCCACCGACTTCCTCTGCAGCACAGAACTGACTTAAAAGACTTTTTGCTCATATGCAGAACCAAATGGTGATTAATCTATCATGCCTGCAGTGCAAAACTGGTTTGGGTCTTAATTCCAAAGGGTTGCCATAAATTGCTGTCATTTTGCATAGCATCTAAGGGTTTACTGTAGATTACTTTAATCTAAACATATTAAAGACCAAAATAAATGTTGTTAACACAAAAAACACTTCACTAGCTATGCCTGAAAAAAGTGTCCAGAGCCTTTTCAAGGGCCTTGATTAACTGAGAAGTAATTACATTCTGAAAATTGGTGAGTTATTTCACATTTGTGGCAGTCAGAGACCAACCTCTGTTCCCTTTTGCTTTAGTGCAGATAAACGCTAACCCCACAAGTTTCCACGGATGTCAGGGGTTGTTGCTCGGCATTCTTCAAGATCATGCTGCTCCCCAAGGTGCAGTTAAGTGCAGTTCCAGAGCCAAGAGGCTTTGAGTCACGGCCACTCAGCACATGCTAGCAGGAGTTTCAAGATGTTGCCACCAGCTTTTCTTATTCCACAGCCACAAACTGCTGTCTCTGCCCCAAAGCTGTAGACAGGACCACAGGAAGAGTGTTCAGCCTAAAGGACAGAGCAAAGCTGATCTTATACAGCTGCTGAACAGTGCATGGCAGAGGCTGAGCCAGAGGCTCCGGGGCTGGCTCCTGCCAGTGCTGATCCAAGGCTGGTAATCCTGAGACAAGAGTCGGCAGAGAGCTGCAAGAGGGAAATGCTTTCATTTTTGCAGTGAATTTCATCAGGACTTTTTCTGTCAGTACCTTGATTTTTGCAAACCTCAGCCTAGAGAAATAGCTGATGTTGGGCAAGACAGCCCTGATCATTCATCCTCCCCAGCAGAGTCCCACCAAGCACCACTGTATCACCTCAGCACGTCCCAGAAGAAGCTTTGACAAGGCACACTACAAGCTAACCAGGGAGGGGTTAATTTCCAAGCAATCTCCAGTGACAAATACAAGGCTGTCATCAGCTCAGTGCTAAGCAGATGACTCTGAACACCTTAAAAAGAAGACACTATTTCTGCAACAGTGGCAGGGGGGTAATAGCTTAAAGAGATCACCTTTAAACTGTAAAACATAGATGACAAACAACAATTTTTGGAACATCCTCACTAGCATTAGCTGAAGTGGGATAAAAACAACATCACTTATTATAAATTTTGACTGACAGTCCCAAACCCCATCACTCCTGAGGAACACATAATTTTGAGGCTGAGTAATCATTAGAGCACAACAATGTGATAAACAAAGCTCTTCAGCGCAGTTGCTGCTGCCAGCTCTGCACTGCAGAGCAGTTTTACATGGAGTGTGAGTCTTGGGGTGAAACTGAGTCCTCCTGACAACTTTATTCCTCTGCAAGACATGGCTCCTTACACATCTGAGCAGGAGACAGCATCTACTCGAGGTCCAGTCCATAGGGTGGTACAAACCTCCCCAACAACCACTGAATATCAAAGACCTCAGCACTGTCTGCTCCACAGGCAGAATGCCACTCTTCAACCTAATCTTGGAATGATGTTTAAGGTACCTGTTGGCATGTTGATTTAACAAACATGTAATTAAACTCCCTTCTAAGCTCTCAAGCATTGATGTTTCTCTCCTGGAAGAGGCTGGCAGAACAAACAGCATGTGTCCAAGGGACACTCCACGTTGCACAACACAGTACTTAAAGGTGGTCAGACATAACAGCAGTGAGCAGGCAACTGGTAAGAAGTGAGCAAAGATGAAGCTTAACTAATTTGTGAGCAGTAGTGATGTCCTGAAGTTTTTCCAAGCCTAGCTCAGGTCCATGTCTTTCTTAAAAGAAAAAAAGGAGATGGACCAAAAGACCCAAGGGCTAATGTTGCTTGTTGCTCAGTAATCAAACTGACTCTAGCAGCATGGAGAGCTGCATCACTACCTCTGTTTTCTACGCAGACAGAAAAGGTCAGATTTCTAGCTACTAATCAGTAGCTAGAAAGCAGCCTCAGGATTTAGTCTTGGCATCATTTCTGGAAAAGGTTAAGAAGTCAAAGTTTATTATTGTGACATTCTCAAATAATTAACTTATGGAGGAGACATGATTTTTTATCCAGTGTAAAATGAAAAGGCATCTACTTGTACACTCAGCAACCCATAGTCATAGAAAAGTCTGGGAAATAGTTTCCACTACTTTGGTGTATCAATCTGAGACCATGAGAAAATGAGGAAGCAGAAAGAGGCAAGGCCTCTCCTGGTACCTGAAGAAATAACAGAGCAATGGTAGCTGCAAAAGAGAAATCTCGCTCCAGAAGGCGGAGACAGTTTCCAGATGCCCTTTTCCTTAAAGAAGGCAATGGAACAGGCTCTGGGAAGAAATTATTCCACTTTAAAGGCCAAAACTGGTGAATAACACTTCAAACCTCTCACCCTAAGGGAGTGCAATTTTGGTTCATATTTAGGTGAGCTATATAAGTAGCTGTGATGGAGCAAGGACAGCAGACATGGTGGTGGGTCTTAGCTCACACAGCATCAAAGAAAGCAGTGGCTGTAAGAGGAATTTGGTATGAGATAGGCTGCATTGCTTGTATGTTGTTGCTTTTAGTTCTTTTTGAAACCCTAAAAGCTCCCTCTGCATTTCTAGGAGCAATTTGGAAGCATAATTCCAACCATGCTGATATCTAGCATTTCACGAAAGCTAGTATTTCCTCCTTGTTTTAATAGCATAGCTTGAGAATCAGGCTATGTTAGCAACTTCTGCATGCAATTCTGCTGTGTACTGCACGCATCTTATCTAACGCAGAATTCAGCTGCTGGGCTTGGGGTAAATAAGGTTTGAATGTGTCTTCATAAGCCCCTTTCACCCACAACTATCTGGCACAATGATGACAAGGAGGCCTTTAATCATTACTTCTGGTTGCTGTCATTGCTGTAGTCAGTGACTCAAATTTTCTTTTAGGTGAAACCTGACAGCAAAGCAAGTTGGAGAATGATTTTTGTGTGGAAAACAGTAGGGGGGCATAGAGTTAAGGTTGTGTATCACATAACATTAAATCATCTCCTGGTGGCAGACAGTGACTCTGTCTCATGTAATAACAGTCTGTTTGGTCTTAAATCTCAATGAAGCAATCAGCTGTGCTGACAGAAAAAAACAAAAAACCAAGAGGGCAGGTGGGGCAAAGGAAAAGTTCCTCTGACTGCCTGAAAATTAAGCCCATGTTTCATGAAGGCAGCACGAATAGTTAACACACAAGCATCATTTCCTTCTCCCTGTTGCTCTTGACCTGGTAGCCAAAAAACACAGAGCACATGTGGCAAATTTGATCTCTAGATAACTGTACTCAGTAGAATTGTAACAGTGCATTAGCATGAAAAATAACATACTGCACAGCTGCATGAAAGTGGATCTGGTGCTTGTCACATGTATTTTAATAGAAGATGCCTAGAAGGTGATCTCAGAACAAACATGTCACAGAGCAAAAGACAGAAAGGAGAACGCCTCCCCCCCCCCACCCCCCCGCCCAATCTCTGCATGTTTTTAAAGGGGTTTTGATAAACAAAGTATAAGTTTACAAGAGTCGAAATAAAATTGTTTTAAGGTAGAAATTTCTGTAATCCTTTTTATACAATGAAGCTCAGGCACTAAGGACTTTGACAGATGGGCTCTGGTGAATCTTGCTGGGGTGATGCAAGAGAGACATCTTGCTGGCACCTCATCCCTTCCCTCTACCAGCTGATGGAGGGGAATGTGGGTCAGTGCCTTGGCCACCTACATCACTGTCTGCTGTTGTGGGCTGAGCTCACCCTCATCAGGGTTCTGGGGGCAGGAGTGGGAGAAGAGCCTCCCTTCTGCAGACTTGTCTCCCAGGCAGGACAACCTCCCCAGAGCAGTGGGGTGGATGGCTGAGGCAGCAGTAACTTAGCATCCCAGCAAGGTTCACCAAAGATTAATACCCTTAGAGAAAAAAACACACTGGACTATCTTGGTTTGGGCCAGATTTTGGCTGCACCTTAAATGTGCAGCATTTTCTGTGAGTCCCTAATCAGAACCATCTATGTATGAGCTTTTTATTTCAAATTCTTGCAAAATGTTTCCTCCCTTGTAAAAGACAGAAGGATGGTAGTTACATGTAAACAATAAATATTGCTATGGTTGCTTATCTTTGGAAAGTTCCAAACCTAACCTCCTCCAATGTCTTCCCAGCAAATATTTTAGAGCTGAATCTTCCCTACAAAACCTTGCATTCCTCAACTGTTTATTGTCTGTGAGCTGATAACCTTGACAGTCCATTTTTACAAGGTCTCAGCTAAAACTTTGAGGGAGGTTGGCAATCTGTGTGAGCTTTCCAAAACTGTTGTCTTCCACACTCGTCCATTTTCCAGCATAACAAATCACTGACTCTTTAAAAATCCCTTGTCATTAGCATTTTGGCATGTTTCACTTCAAGAAGAAGACAAGCCAAGAAAACTCAGTGATGATGTTATTAAGCTAGACAGGGAGCACCTGAGGATTTCAGCTCCTCTGCAGTATTAGGAGAGATTTTATTTTATTGAATGCCATGAGTCTATTAGGATGAATACCTGTTTGCATCCTAGAAAGCTCCCTTAACTACCAGACAAAGGCTTTATCTGGCAACTTTAACTCAAGCCCCAATAAATATTTTTCATGGATAGAAAACTAAGCGTAAATGACAGATTTAGCTCAGGGGAGTTATGGTCAGGCCTGAACTGCACTGACAGAGCTCTGCTGGGAAGCCTGAATGCTGCCTGCATATAGCCAATAGAATAAGCCCTGTGACCTTCTCAGTTCTGAACATTTGACAAGGGGATGAAAGCACTGCATGAAAAGCAGATCTCTAAAAGCAAAATCCAGTACTCTCTTTCTGAGGTGCACATGACCAGGTCCTTCTGTTTGGTGGGATAGCAGGCACCCCAGTTGGTTTCTCTCAAGGATGCACACTCAGATACTAGGGTGATGGGTGATCTCTTTAAAAGAGAAGAAAAAAGGGAGCAATAGCCACCAAACTGAGGTCATTTAGACCACTTCACTGCTCCTTGCTTAGGGAGACAGTGGGAAGAGGAACTTCTTTCAAGACTCAGGGCTCCCTTGCAGAGAGGACAGGAGGGGCACATGCTTCCAACCCCCAAACTTTTCTTATTTCCAACAGGGAGAGACTGCAGTCACCATAATTTCCATGAGGAGAGGAAAAAGACCTCTGGAGCAGTGTTTGCGAGGGTGGCTGAGGAATCAGCAATAGAAGATGTGGGGGAAGGAAGGAATCAGCATCCCCTGATTGTAGCTACAGTTTCCCCCCTTTGGGGAGGTCTAGGCCCCCCGTCAGACTCTCAACATGATTAGGGCTGTCACATTGGCTGTGTGAGAGCCAGAAGCACTGAGCAGCATGCGAGTCCTGCCACACCTCTGCCCCTCCAGGGCACAAAGCCTCGAAAGCTGGGCCGAGCCCATGCGTCAGAGGGGAAAGGCCCTATCCTGCGTAGTGTGGAGCAGAACTGGGCAGCCTCAGGCAGGATTTCACTCTTTGGACTTTCATAAGGGATTTAGAAGCAAAGCCTACAGTTTTCAAAATGCTCCAGGAGCTGAGGCTGGGCTGTGGAGCCGGCTGGGATTCATGGCCTCAGATAGCCCAGGAGAGCAGGTTCTGTCAGTTCTGCTGGTGAAGAAAAGGAATGAAGGGGAGAAGGCAGTGAGTCCACCACATTCCAGCAGAACCACGTCGAAATCAAAGCTTCTCTTTGAGGCTGCTCAGCTTTGCTGAGTCAGCAAATTCCAACAGAAAAGCACCATTTCCTGTGTTTTCCTCTGACCCAGCCTGGTGCTGAGCTCCCTTACCCAAGATGAAAGTCCCACACGGATCTTCGAGTCAGGAATATAGTGTAGCAGACCCAACCAGTAGTGAGTGTGGAAAGAAGAGGGTGTGGGCATTGTGCAAAGAGTTGTGCTGGGGGTAAAGCCAAAGAGAACAGATGAGTGATACTGCTGGAAAACCAGATTACTGCAAGCCTTGCTCCTGGTTCAGATCTTCATCCCTTCCTTACACATGGAACACAGCTGATGGCAACAACCACCAGAAGTTGCCCAAGTGCGCAAAACTCATAATTAAATGAACAGCAAAGTGTTATTCCATGCACGGCCATGGGTGTGGCTGTGCAGGAAGACCCCACACTCTGCTGAACAACCAAAGCATGGGAGTCTCTCTGGAAGTGGATGGACCAATTCCCCCAGCCTCTGAGGAAACTCACAGCCATACAACACCAGAGCACCATATCTACCTGTGGGGCAGATCCCCACAACTTGGACTCTTAACTGCAATCAGGAATAAGGTACCTTAGCCTCCAGAAATGAACCTCAACTACTGCAAAGAAACAGTTTTGTAAGTTAAAGCCTTTGTGTCATTGCTTTTTCTCCCCTTCATTTAAGTGTGTTTATTTTCAGAAGGCAGCAGGGAACCCCTGCCTGATGTGTGTGTGATGGTCAGCATGCTGGGACTGAGCTAATTTGGAAGTCAGGGGTGATTTCAAAATCAGGCTTCACAATAAGCAATAGCATTGATGAAGGACAAGGTGCGGGAGAAGGGGTCAGGTCTTTGTTTGTTGAACATGCTAACTGAAGCTATGTTTGCTGAAGAGATCCAGGGCTCGAAGCCTAAACTCAGCTCTGCTAAAGTTCATTCCTGCTCCAGTTAGTGGAGGAAGGGGTTGGGAGCTCAGCAAGAGGAGGTCTAGAGGCCCACACAAAGTGGGACAAGTCCCTCTGTTGTACATGCGCTTTTGGGAATGTGCCATCCCATCAAACAAACACCTGAAGCCCAGCCCGGCAGACTTTACTCAGGCATTAAATTCCTCAGCAGCAAGCAAATTCATGGGCAAAACATTGCAGAAGCAGCTTATGCAGTATTACGTGCCATCAACATTTACACGCTATCATGTAGCTGAGTAATAAATCATTTAATTTCAGAATGGATGCAAAAACTACTTGTTCCTGGAAAACCCAGAATCATATTGAGGTACAGGATATCATACTGACTTCAAGAGGAGACGGATCACGCCTTTTTGACCATTTATTCCCCATCACAAACTGTATGAGCAGGCAGGGCCAGCTCTAAGGAGATACTTTTTTATTCTGGTTGTTTCTCCCATCAGGGACCACCTTCCCATCTCTACATGTAGGGGTCGCCTGCCCAGTTGCATCAGCCCTCACTGCTGCAGTCTAAATGTTACTGCATCCAATGCAGAGCTCACCAAAGTCATTGCACAAAATCTCATTCAGCTCAGCTCAGTTTATTTTACAAATGAGGAACTGACTGTGGAGACCTTCAGATCCCTCAAATAGCATAAATCAACCCCTGACTCAAGCGAGCTGGAGGTCTCGCTCTCAGATTCTTATAAGGCTAAATATAAAAGGCAGTGGAGCCAGGGCAGGAATTGGGTGAAGGATGCCCTGGTACCATTGCCTCTCCAACTCTGGGACTGGCAAGCTGCTGCTGACCACCAAGCTGCTCACCAGTGTGACCATGCAGATGGACACGTCTGCTGGCACTAACGACAGGTCTGCTCAGCCCAAGGAATCGTCATGGACACTCTTCTTCAGTGGCTTCATCACCCCACAGGTTATCAGAGGGCTCCCACAGCCACTTGCATGGTCCCTGCTCATGTGGTGCTCAGATATCACTTTCCTGCCACAGCCAAAAATAGTTTTCATTTAACTTATATAGGATTGCTAAAACTTCTGAGACAAAATAGAGAATAAGCGCAAGACAACACTCAGCTCCACAGTTAAGTGTCATTCCAGCTGCTTCTCACTCATGGTAGTTTAAATTGGGGCTGCATTTTAAAGCTATTCTGTAATTAGTTATAAATTTGAAAGTGACCCAGAAAAATTGAGAAGTTAATCTCTTCTCTTAGAATGTGGGAGAGGGGTATCAAGTTCTGGGATTTTCACATTTTCTTTTTTTTCTTGTCACCTTATTTCATTCAAAAGTGATAGCTTTAAAACTCAGTGATGAAAAAGTTACGCTGTTCTGGTGTCTTCTAAAATAAATTTCACATGAAATACAGTATGTGTTAAAGGCATTTGGATTCCCAGGGAATGTGGGTATACATTTCACTTGTCCTGTTACAACTTCCTATGAATTTACTCAGCTGGCTTCAATANAAAAAGAGGAAAAATCTGTGGGAATCTTTCTGTGTGTACATTACAAAGCTACTAGGCCTTTACACTGATAATTTAAAACCAGCTAAGCACATGTGCACAGATGGGAAAATCTGAGTAATTTGGTTTCATGTGCTTTCCAGCTTGCTGTAGATTTTGATGCTGAGCCCTGCCTCAATGCTGAACTCCTGAGTACCTCTCCAGGGACTTAGCATGGCTCTTGCAGAAGACAAAGCCAGGCTATGGGACAGTCTTGTGGCAGGATCTTTCTAGGTAAGGAAACCATAGGTCAAATGCTGCTGCTAACATTTATTTCCTTGAAAGGGTCCAGCCAATGCCTGGTGGAGGTGGACAACTGAACTATTTCTCCAGCAGTGCCCGCCAGCAGCACTTTGCTCTTGCTTTCAGATGAGTTTTCCAGTGAGGGAGCTGTCGGTGCTTGCTGTGATGGGAGCATCCCTGCTCGCCATGCTCCAGGAGGAAGCCAGCTCATGTGCAAGGGGAGCAAGGCCCCTTTTGTGAGACCCAGCCAAGCGGCCTGAGTGTAACATTATAAAAGCTACAGAATGCTGTAGGAGCTGAAGCTCCATTTGCAAAAGGACCTTTCAGCTTTGACTCGTAACTCTGATCATTCTTGCAGGGGTAATAGGACACATTCAGAGCTGTGGCTGTGAAGCAGCACTGGTGTACCTGCCCTACAACCAGCCCCTGCTCCCTGCTCACCACAGGGTGTTCAGCTACACTGCACTTCATTTGACACTAATATAAGGGCAGGGAGCTGGTGGTGCTGGTGTACAGTCCAGGTCAGTTTTAACCTGTATAGCTCAACGGGTGACTGTGCCCAGCTTTGCTGCTCTCCAACCATTCCTGGTAGGTCAGTCAGGTGTCATGAATGACATCCCTCAGGCACACAGGGTCAGGCTTCAAAAAGGTCTGGGAATCTGCAATGTAAATAGGCAACTGCACCCTAAGAGGTGCTTTACTCTTCCAGTCTGGAGTGCACTGGCTCCTTCAGACTGGGTCTTTACAAAAGCTTCATGCCAGCTGGCACTTAGAACCCCTTGGTGTCAACAACATTTGACTAAAGACCTCTTAAATCCTAGCAGCTCTCTACACCTTTAGGAAATTAAGTCTCATTGCAGATGTAGACTGGAGGAGGTTAAATCTTGTGGAAGGGGGTTCCAATTTGCTGTGGAGCCAGTGCGGCCAGGACACACCAAATTCTCTGGCTGGTGGCAGGCGGGATGCTGTGGTTAGCATCACGTTGGCTGGCAGCTGGCTCTTCGCTCCTAATAAGGAGGTGCAGCTGGGCTAATTGGAGGCAGCTTTCAGCACCGAACAATGCTGGAATACGCTTCATGGTAGCGGCTGCGAGACAGCACCACTGCTCTGCCGCACATCACACTCAGGGTGGGAGAGAGGGATATTAACATTAATGTTAGGAAAAGTGATCAGCTGATTATCTGACTGGGTGACAGGCGTTTCTGTGGCAGCTGCCACCTTGCCGGCACACTGAGGAGCATAGACCTCCGTGGATGAACCTGGGAGGTAGTTATGCTGTAAGCCAACAGACTGAGTGTCTTGTCTTGGCAGCAGCCTCACATGGAAACCTACAACGCACAGCATCCTGGCAGTATGCTGGCAACATTCTTCAATGGCCTCTAGTAGTGTGTTTGCAAAGGGTGAGAGCACATCTGTAAAATGTACTGCCTCTTGTTCTGTGCTGTAGTCCAAAACAAGCTATTGAGCAGCTGCAGCTCTTGAAGGAGCACATATCCAGGTATGAGTTCTCCTTTAGTAATTCTTAGGCCTTAAAAAAACTATTTATAGATCTCCCATTTACCAAATGTATGATTTCACTACATGGCATGGCTTCCATTTGGTTGCATTACCATTCTCAGACAGACATCTACAGCTGTTTTACAGTTCTAAACCCTCATGGTGAAACTCATCTATGCTTGAGCAGTGGGGAAGGTCATTCCCCTTCCTCTGATATTTTTGCAACATTCATGAATTCTCTATTCTTGTCAGCATTGCCCTCCATTTTGGGAGCTTAGGAACCCAAGATCCTCTCAGCTGTGCTTTTGGAGGTAACACCATTGCCTCTTGAAAAAATTAAAGAGTAACATGTGAGCCTCAATTACATTTTCTAACATCTCAGTGAGTTATGTGCAAGGCTTATGCTGGCTTTTTAAATTAAACAACGTGTACATTAGGAAGAAGACCTCATATACCATAAAACAAATGACTTCCAAATCTTTAGAACGTCTAATTTCTATGAGGAAGCATCTTCTCCCTTTGTAAACATTGGAACTACTCAGCGGAATAGCAAAATCCTTTCTCTCAAAAAACATAATATAAAGAAATCCCAAAGAATATTTAATGTCCATAAAGCACCTTTCTGGAAAAAAGAAAAAAATGCATTTTTCAGCTCTGTTTAGTATCTCATAGAAATAATAGGAATTGGTCTTTCATTTGTCTCTGTCTTTCTGAGGTCTTTAGAGTGTCTTAGCTGTTATTTGCTGAATTGAAAACATAGGCTTTGACCAGAGGCTGGGTGGTGTCACTTGTCTGGCTGCAGATGTCACAGCAGGGGCCATATTTTCACTACATTACCACAAACAACACAGTTCAAACTGCATCTAATTAGTGGGTACCAAAGACTGCTGCCTGCCTTCTCTTAAAAGCCAAGGAAGTAGCCACGGGTAAGTGTTTCACCAAACAACACAGTTTGAATTTAAGTTTTCATAAGCTGCCTCGGCAGGTCCCTTTCAACCCTCTGCACCAACACGTGCAGCAGATGCACACATTACTTTTGAAAGGTGGCATCTCTCTAACCCGTGAAGCTAACTCCTCACCCCACACATGGAGGAAGCTGCTGATGGGACAGGACAAGTGAACAGATGTGGATATACACAAAAGGCAATGAAGAGGATAGAAAGGAAGGAGACTGGTGTTCTTCAGCTTGGGAAGAGAGGACTGGGGGATATGTCTACCAACAATGTCAGCAAATGGAGCTGGGGAAGGCAGGACAGGTTAGCATTTCTAGAATGCTGGGGTTTGATAACAGTGCTAGAGCACAAAGGCTGTTAATTTTTAAGATGTATTTTCATTTAAGTAAAATCCAAAAGCAGCAGAAAGCGTTCTCTCTGGGGCTTGAAAACTGCTGAAGCCTCATCCAATCTCACTACAGGCTAAAACTTTTAGAGCTGTTTGTGAAGGCCCAAGTGAGCATCTCCTTCTGCAGCAGCTTCCCTGGCATCTTAACTCTTTGGGAAGTGCAGCCTTCCTAAACCCCTCCTTCAGTCATGTCCTCCAAATCTCCTTCCCACCTCTACTGGTTCTCACAAACACAAGACAAGCTGTTCCCTAAAGATGAGTTCTCCCCTCAAGAGACTTCTTCCCAATGCCAGACTTCAACTTTGGATCACTAAAACCTTGGCCCATGATAAATAAGAGCAGAAGTCCTTAAAATAACTATCACAGAACTCATAACACAAAAGCAATTTTCATGGGATCCTATCGAAGAACAGCCACAATTCAGGACGTGTCCTCAGTTCCCTTAGCACATAGCTGGTGGTTTCCTGAAAAGGAGACTGTTCAATCCCAAGCTTACTGCCATAGCAGGGCTGGGGGTGAGTCCGAGAGTCGTAAGAAAAAGAACTGTAGAAGCTGTCAGAGGATGCTACAGGGGTTTTTGGGTAAATCTGAAATTTCATTGTAACCACAAGAGGACTGAATCCTCTTCTGAACTTATTCTCATCAAAATACAAAGACATTTCAAATACCTCCATGAAGGGAAATTAAGTAGCTTTCTATATTTCTAATCAGTACCTACTTTCATGATGGTGCTAAACAAAAAAGGTGTGAGGTTTCCAAATGACAACCCCACAATGGAGACCTGGCTGTATATGCACCCCTACAATAGTGGACATAGCACTTCAGCGAACAGTGACCTGCTCACGGTATAATATCAACATGTATTTCATAAAAATTGATGATTTGAGAATCTGCCTCCCAGACTGTTGCAAGCCTTAATATAACCCTTGAAAAGCCTCAGAGGAAAGAGGCTTCCAAGTGTTTTTAAGCCATTAGACATAAAAATGGGGAAAAAACCCCAAAACCACCAACTGTGCAAATCAACCAAATAATAGTCAAGTCATGACCTAAGATTTTCATTTGGAGGTGAAACCATTAGGATTTTTATCTGTTATGCATGTGCAAGACAAATAACACTATGCATGTATGATGTCCCTTCAGGGAATTATTAAATCTCAAAACACCTTACGGTGTTCATGCTCAGTCCTGCAGAAATGGTATTACAAACTGTCACAGCAAAGAGATGTGTCAGCCACCTTCATGAGAAACAAGACTAAGTAACAGTGCACAATGAGGAGTTGGTTATCCAGTTAATCTGGCTGCAATTCACCAATTTTCTGCCCCTGAAGAAGAAACATATAACTATTTTTAGGTCAAGCATTACCAATTGGGGCTACCTTATATTAGGATGGGAAGACAGCAGAGCAGATTTTAAACAGAGAAAATAAGAAACTCATGTTTCAGTCACATTGTGACTCAAAGCCAAGAGAAGCCAAAAAATTCAAAGATATTGGCTAACTCCCACAGAACTGCTTGCAAAGCCAGCTTTTAGCCCCAAGTGAATTTCTTCAGTGAGTTATAAGTCCCTAAACTTGGATTTAAATGTTACTTGCTGACACAACCTTAATCACAATGCTGCAAAAGCTGTATGTGCATAATAATAATAATAATA